>SNQJ01S0246821.1:0-10582 GCA_010110895.2 Picea sitchensis
AGTAGCAAGGTAGTCGATATGCTTTCTATACCTCCTATTGTTGATTATGTTATTTTGAACAATGCTTCTTTATCTCATGATAGCTATGTGGAACAATATGTCGTTGATGAATATTTTAAATAAGTATTTGAGAAGATAACCCATGGTGCACAGGTAGAGAACTATTGTCCATAGGGAAAACTACTCTACCATCTTGGAAAGCTATGTATTCCTACAAGTGAACGAGCCCATGTAATACAAGAAGCTCACACTTCTCTTATGTCTGGGAATTTTGGGGTAGGAAAAACCCTGGCTCATCTACAGAGGTTTTGTTACTGGCCTCGGATAAAATAAATTGTAACTAAATATGTAAAGGGGTGTGTGATGTGTTCTACTTGTAAGCCCACTAATAGAAAATTGGGGCTACACTCACCACTTCTTGTTCCATCCCATCCATGGGAAATTATATCCATGGATTTTGTAGGGGCTTACCAATGTCGAAGATGGGTCATAACTATTTGTATGTTGTAGTGGATAGGTTCAACAAGATGTGTATCTTAATTCCATGTAAAAAGAAGATCACTACTGAGTAGACTACTAATCTCTTCTTTCAGTATGTTTGGGTTCACTTTGGGTTACCCATATCCATTATCTTGGATTGCAATACTTGATTCCTTGGGGATTTTTGGACAAGCTTGTGGATAATGATGGACACCAAGTTGAAGAGGAGCACTACTTTCCATCCACAAACCAACGAACAAACAAAGGTTGTTAACCGAACAATGGTACTTTTGCTTCGAGGCTACAACAACAATCATTCCAAGTTATGGGATGAATAGATACCCTATGTACAACATGCTTACAATCGAGCCTTACATTCCTCCACTCAGTGTAGGCATTTTGAGACATGTTTTGGGAATTTTCCTAAGGTCCCTTTGGACTTGGTGTATGGGAGAGATATTGATTCAAATGAAGAAAGAAATTAATACAGGGCCCACAAGTTCATTCAGAGGATACAACAGGTACACCAAGTAATCAAAGAACAATTGGAGAAAATTCAAGCACAATATAAAGCTCGGCATGGAAAACACAGGGTTGATCATCAATTCCAGGTTGGATACCAGGTATGGCTTCACACCAACAAGGAGAGATTGAAGGGTTAAGGAAAGAAACTCAAGCTCATCCGTTATGGAACCTTCACTATTTTGGAGAAAAATGGTACCAATGCTTTTTGTCTAGATCTTCCACCTTATATGCATATCTACTCAGTTGTAAATGTGGAAAAATTGAAACTTTTTTAGCCTCCCATTGTCATGGATCAGGGTGAGGAAGTTTCAATTCCTTCAGTTGATGAGTTTTCTCTTGAGTACTTGGATGAGTTGAAGGAAGATATCATCTTGGAAAGAAGGATGAGAACTTCACTTAGGGGTGATTTTGATTATATTCGAGTGGGATTAAAGGGCACACATATAAGCAAGGAAAAGTGGATTGAGAAGGACAAGGTGAGGGAACTCTTCCCTCACTTATTTTTTGATCAATGAAACATTTTGGTGGTCCAAAAATCTTTTAGTGGGAAGGAGTGATCCAAAAAGGATCCAAAGGAGACTAAGGATAACTCAAAATTCACAAAAGCAACTCAGGAAGCTCAGAATGGCCTTAGCAGACAGAGAAAGGGAAAAAATTAAAATTCCTCAAAGCTCAGTCAAATTGGCATCATCACGAAGAGCGTGTCACAAGATTTCCAAAAATGTAAATGGATCGTCAAACGGAGTTACAGATCAAAATATATTCATGGTCAAAGTTTTGGTCAACCTAGCCCAGTCAATAGGGATGAGTCAACATGCGTACTGTTGACGTCAACGTCCATACAGTGTATGTAGAACACACAGAGGGAGACATGTGTCATGATGATGTCAACATGGTGATGTGGAAACACCAGCGGCTGGCACGTGTCACTCATTTTCAACATTTTCAAGTCGACATGTGGACCAATAAGGAAGTGCCACGTGGCAATCCATACAACCATGTGGCAAGTCGTACGGGACATGGCAGAAACGCGGCGTCCGTACCATACATGGAAGAATGATGTGGCAGGTAGGTGACGTGGCAAGATGAATGTACAAGTGGATGATGTGGGCCAATAGATGGCTGCCACATGGCCTAGTCATGGGATGCCATGTGGCAGTGGGAAAATGCCCAATGAGGGCCCATAACCAAAATTTCAAATTTAAAAAGTGTCGGCCCACCAAATCTGGCGGAGGTCTTGCCAAATCTGGTGGCCGACCTCCGTTGTAACCAACCCCGACAAATCTAAATGGCAGACTCCAAACTTGGTGGTGGTTAGCCACCATATATATCCATTGTTGTAACTACAATCCAAAAGGGGGAGGCCCGCGGGCTCGACCCCAGGACCTCCCCAACCAAACGCCTTAACATAGCATCTTCCAACTGTTGGGCCAAATGACTTCGTTGAATATTTTGCCTGCCTTTAAACTTAAATTCCCAGTTTTCCAATGGATGGGAGGAAGGCACTCGATAGTACGTCCGGGCACGGTTTATGAGGTGAGTACAAAGAATTAATTGCAGGTTGTAGGCACGAAAACATAGACGATATTTCTCATGGGACTGGGAGTGCCAGAGTCAGAATTAGGCGTGGAGACAGTCATTTTTGGGCAATTTGAGGCCATGAATTCAATGGTGTTGTCTGTTTTCTGATATGAGCAAAACTTTTGCAGCTTAATTCCAAAATGAGGTATACTTATGTATGTTTCCAAATTCTTTTGTTCAGTTAATAAAAAGGCCTACTCATTTGAAAGCAGGACCCAGAGACGTAGTCCATCAGGGAAAAACTCTGTTATCAATTTTTGTGTTCAAATTTGATGCTTATGTCTCTTTATTATTGAGATTTTCCTTCTTTATGGTGCACTTCAATTTATTCTCATTTAATACAATTATTTAATAAGTCACATCGATGAAAAGATCCTGGATCAACATTATAGTGGTTTTATGGGTTATTACTTAGAAAGGATTAGTCACAAAATTGATAGGGTTATTTTTCCTCAAATTGGCCCCATCTTTAGCTACCCTATAATGGACAACCAAAACAATTGGGTTGATTGAGGAAAGTACATGGAGCATATAATCACAGATCTAGAGGCAACAAATGAGACCTCCATTGTTTGACATCTAAACCTAGGAAATTACTTGTTGGATACCAATTTCAGAAACTACACAACTAAGATGTCCCCTCTTGAATTTGATAAACAATCTAATGATGGTGAGCTCCAAGAACCATATTTCCTATCGTATCTCCATATGGAAAGATATGAAAAATATAGGGTTTTATAAAATTTCACATCTTTGAGGTTGATTTAAGAAGGAAAAATGGAAATGTATGAAAAATATGAGGTTGAAGTAATTTTTCTAGCCACTCTTCATATACGATGCATTCCAACCCCCAAAATTAACTTCTAATATAAAAAATCGAACTAGCTTTGTAATTTCTCTGATGTAGCTATTATATAGATTTTTCTAACTTCTAACAAAAAGCACAGATTGATCTTTTTACCCTAATAACTTAGCCTTCACCTTGGATCTTTCTTGGTAGGATTGATGAACAAAGCACCAAAATTGTTCCTTATTCATATACCTCTTCATGGTCTCTAGTTGCACGATATCCCTCTTTCAATTTTCCATGCTTGTTTTCCAATAGATTGGATGTGCTCATGATCGTTATGTGTTTCTATCAATCAATGCACTCCCTCCAATGGATTTGTATCCCCTCTTGATCGAGTGTACTGATTAGTTTGGATGTTATACTATGAGTTTTAATTGAATTGTTTTGCATTAGTATTTGTTGCATTTATATCAATGTACTATGATGCGTATAGAGAGGTGCAACTTTGTTGGTTCATGCTCTCTCACCCACTAGTGTTGAATGATTTACCACTAGAGATGTGCAATGTTTTTGTCGTGATTCACTTTGATGAGAAATAGGTGATACTAGATGAAGTAGGTGATCATATTTTCATATGTGAGCATCATGCAATTTATTTCTACTATATTACTATTTTCTAAGATTCGATCAAGTAGTTCATGCTTGATGAAGGTGAATAGTAGGTGCTATTATTTTTTCATCATAGATGTGAGGCGCCAAGGTGGGCTCTAGGTGTGTTTGATCAACTAGTTTCATTTTTGTTCTACACCTTCGATGGCATGTGTTGATAATGTCTTGGTGAATAGGAACATATTGATTATATAGGTACCTAAGCTATATGTTTTCTTCATTAGTTCCCATTGCTTACTCTATGTTCCCTTGATATGTTGTATACTGACTAGATGTGTTCAAATGTGCTCTTTTCAATTGATTAATTTGTGCATATGAACTATGTGCATGGACCTTACCCATGTGTGCTCCAAAATCAATGCCATGTGTCTTTTCCATGTTTATGCATCTTTTCTTATCAATAATGTATCTTTATTTTCCCAATTCTATGTGTTTCCTTCCCTTGGTCTATCTCTGTATGTTAGATTCCTATCCCAACCTCCCTACTTTAAGCTACCTAGGAGTTAGTTAATTTTTGTATACGACCATCCTCTTTGAATAAGTCCCATTGGATAATAAAGGAAAATTATTTATTGTAAAAGGGTACACTTTATAAGGCCCACTAGGTTGTCGGTACCCATTAGTGAAGGGCCACAAGTAGTTAGTGTTTTTCTATGGAAAAAATATTTAAAGAGATATGATACTTTGGAATATTTTTCTTGTGTTGTGTATTTGGAGCTCTACTCAGTGGAATGCCACATCACCTTAAGAGGCAAGTAAACAGTGTATTCTTCTTCAAAATTATCAATATACATGGGTATCTTTAGAAATTTTATCTTATTTTCTCTCGTTTCTGGGTAATTTTCAATTACATTCTTTGTATACCTGTTTGTTTTTGCAATTTTCAAGGGTTAGGGAACAATACAAGTGGTATTAGAGCTCTTTCTTAAGCCATCACACCTCCAAATTTTAGTAGCATTTTTTTAAAATTAAATACATGTTCTGGATTCTTTAAATAACACGATGATCTATCATTCAACAGGTAAAATGGCTGTTGGTTAAGAATACAAATAGGAAATACAAGTGGAATCACTTTGTTGGAAACTCATGTAACCCTTGTTGGTACCCCTTCGAGTATTATCACAACAAACAACACCTTTATATGGAATCTCACTTCCATGTACCTTTGTGTATATAAAAATTCCCCTAGGTATGCTTGAAACCAACCCTAGATCAATTGATCAACTATATTTGTTCTATAGTACACTAAGAATATAAATCGGGGAGATAAATCTCTAGTACCTAGGTAGTTCGGTCGTATGGCTAAGGGAACAATTGAGCATCCTTAGTTAGTGCCCTGAGATATTGGGCTACATACTCATATTGGACCCCACAAGTATATGAAATAGTTATAGAACCTTACACTCCTCTATCTCTTGGACCCTACAAACCCTAGCTTCTACTGTCAACCATTGACATTCCTACATCTTTGCATGCAAAAGGAATTTGAATATTTTTTCACTGTAGTAATAATTAGCTAGGAGTGATACTCCTAGAGGAGTAGTCCTAAATTTTTTTTTTTGGGTCACAATGGAACCATTTTGAGAGACCTATCTCAAAATATTCCTTGCATCATGCTAATTGAAAGGGTATACCTCTTAAATAACCCTTTTCAGGTGGGCTCAACAATACAATGATTTGGGTATATCTAAAAATAATCCTTTCAAGCTACTAGTTGCAATGAGATAAGTGGAGAATAACACTTCCACAAAATCTTCAATTGTCCCATCATTCAAACTCACAACATGACCAAATTGGAGAACCAACAACATGCCCCACTAGCCTAGAACCAATAATAGACCCAACCCACTCGACACCTAGAAATAGAAGACAAGGTGGTTAACCTTAAGTCTACACTCAAAGTTATAAAGGAAATAATGACCCAAAAATGAGGCATCTTGAAAATATTAGGTGATCAATTGAATATCWGTGTAAGATATCCARACATTGATTCAACCAAAGAGGAATTTACCACCTATAAAGTCTAGGTCRCACACATGTTTTAGGATTATCACCACCCATAGTTTCAGGATTAGAAATCATCGCACCATTTTCCAAAGGTTGACATGAACATATTTGATGGGTTAGATCCCTTAGGGTGGGGTACCCAAATGGAACATTATTTCTCTCTTCATGGAMTTACTAATGGCATACACAAACTAAATTTGGGGATCTTATGTTTTGATTCTAAACATTGGTAGTGATGGAAATGACATATGAAGGATTATGAAGGCTACATTCCCTAGATCCAATTTGTGCAATTACTTTATGCTTGTTTTGAGCATGATACTCACCATTTTGAACACTTGAAAAAATTACACCAAACAAGAACATTTATGGAATATATTACTTCCTTTGAGCATTTGGAAATCCACACAAAGGCCAATCCAATTTATTTTTTAAAAGAATGTTTCATCAGTGCTCTCAAGGAAGTAACTAAAGAATATGTCATGATGTAGATCCCACAAACATGATTGGAAACTTGTGATAGAGCTAACGAAGTTGAGATAGTGATCAATGCACAAATCAATAATCCTTTATTCACCACTTTCCCTAACCTCCTTGTGGTGAATACCCCCATCTCCTCCAACTCATAGTTAGTCCACATCCACAAGTTATCTCCTAAAGAGATGGAACAATGCCGATGCCTCCTCTTTTCTATAATTGTGATGAACAATATTTCAAAGGGAATAAATGTAAAGAACATAAATCATTTCAAATGGATGTATCTCCACATGAATACTCGGAGGGAATTCTCATTGAATATACTCCTAAAACATCTTTGGAAGACAACACTACTCCCATGGAAGATGAATCCCATTTGCAATATCCTTACAAGGATCCCCGAATTTCTCTCCATGCCCTATCAGGTTTCTCGATAGCCAAACCTTAAAAGTGATTAGCTACATCAAGTACCATAAAGTGATTATGTTGATTAATAGTGACAACACTTATGATTTTATNTTTGCAATATCCTTACAAGGATCCCCGAATTTCTCTCCATGCCCTATCAGGTTTCTCGATAGCCAAACCTTAAAAGTGATTAGCTACATCAAGTACCATAAAGTGATTATGTTGATTAATAGTGACAACACTTATGATTTTATTCATAGGAGAGTGGAAAAAGACACCCATTGTTATGTATGTCCCATATCTAATTTTAAAATTATGATCATCAATGGTGGTATGATGAAATGTGGGGGCCGTTGTGAAAATGTGAAATTACAAATGGGTGAGAATCATCTCAAAAATCACATGTTTTCTATTGAAAAATGAAGATGTGAAATGGTTCTTTGGGCATAGTTAATCGAGTTTATCTCAGGTTGTTGTGAATAATGATTCTTATCCTCCCACCCATATTCAAGTCCTCTAAGTGACATTTTTATCTCTTAATGAGTATATCATTGTAATGTATTTGAGCCTTGTTATTGATCGACCTTGTGCCCTAAAGAATATAGGGTTTACCCTGGGTATCATTATTAATTTGAAATGAGGGGAAGTACTTGAGGTTTTTCCCAATTCTTTGTTGGAAAAAAAAGGTTCTTGGGGCAGAATGGTTACGCACTTTGAGACCAGTCACCATGGATTTCAAAGAATTATATATGAGCTTCATGCGGGAAGGGGAGAAACATACCCTCAAGGGAATTACATATGTTTCCCTTGAAATTATCACCTCTCATCATATGGATAAGTTGTTGAAGAAAGGTCACTCAAGTGTTATTGCATAGTTTAATGCCATACAAGTAGTCAACACCACTCCACAAGAGATTCACCATGATTTGCAGTTGGTTCTCTCTAAGAATGAATAGGTGTTTGAAAACCCACAAGGTTTTATACCTTCATGTCGGGAACATGACCATGGTATCCCCTCATTCTAGTTATTCAACCACCCAATGTTCATCCTTATCGACACCCTTTTGCACATAAAAATGAAATTGAATTAAATATCATTTAGGAATTGTTGGAGGTGGGAGTAATACATACTAGTACTATACCATAATCATCACTAGTGGTCATGGTATTAAATAAGTAAGGTACTTTTCACATGTGTCTTGATTTTAGGGTTCTCAATAAGTTGACCATCAAGACGAATTTCCTATCCCATTTATTGATGACCTCTTTTATGAACTTCATGGAGCCAAGTTTTCACTAAACTTGACCTTCATTCTTGATACCACCAGATCAAGATGAAAGAGGTAGACATCCTTAAGACTAATTTCGATACACATGAAGGTCATTATGAGTTTTTAGTGATATATTTTGGCCTTTTAAATTCTCCATCGATCTTCCATAGTGTCATGAACAAGATTA
Source organism: Picea sitchensis (assembly GCA_010110895.2). Classification (NCBI taxonomy): domain Eukaryota; kingdom Viridiplantae; phylum Streptophyta; class Pinopsida; order Pinales; family Pinaceae; genus Picea; species Picea sitchensis. Next base: position 8,396 of record SNQJ01S0246821.1, read on the forward strand.
TTTTACCATTTATATGAAATTTTGTGCTAGTATTATTTGATTATATTTTGATATACAAAAAAACATGGGAATACCACATAGAGCATGTTGGTATATCATTGAAACTCCTATAGGATCACCAATTATTCATAAAATTCTATAAATGTGCTTTTGGGGATTCAAAGGTTGAATACTTGGATCACATTGAAAGCTAGGAGAGAGTATGAGTTGATCCCAAGGAATTTGCGTATATACAAGATTTGCCCCATCCCAAAACATCGAAGATATTGCATGGATTCCTAGGACTTAAAGGATACTATAGGAATTTTGCCAAAAATTATGGAAAACTTGTTTTTTCCTTAACCTCATTACTAAAAAAAAAATCCTTTGTTTGTAAATGCCATTTGCACAAATATATTATTAGCTATGCTAGATTTTACTAATACTTTTTCTTTGGAATGTGATTCCTAGGACAGAGGTCTTGCAGTAGTATTGATGCAATAAGGCTGCCCTTTGGCATCTACCAACAAGCATTTATGTAACTGCAATTTGGATAACTCCACATATGAGAAGGAGATGATGGTCATCCTCCATGAAGTAGATACCTAGCACCCATACCTTATCAAATGATGTTTCCAGATCTAGATCGACCATCATAGTTTGAACTACTTTCTTGAACAAAAGGTATCCTCACCAAAGAAACATATGTGGGAAACCAAGCTACTAGGGTATGACTATGATATTATCTATAATAAAGATAAAGACAATATGGTTGTTGATGCCTTATCCCAGAAATTTGAGGAGGATGGATCCCTCTTCACCTTATATTTACCCATTCCAAGTTGGCTTGAGGAATCTCATCAAGAATCATTGGTAAATGCAACTATTATTCAACTTATCAATAGGGTTTAGGAAGATCCCAACCCTCCTAAGGGGTATACATGGTAACTAGATATATTATGATATAAAGGACACATTGTTCTAGTAAATAATTCTTCCTTAAAACAAATAGTATTAGGGGAATTTTCATTCATCACCTACAACTAGTTACTATGGGTTTCATAAAACATATGAACGAACTAAGAACTCATTCTTTTGGGAGGGCATGAAAACTGACATACAAGATTTTGTGGTAACATGTGACACCTACCAAATAAACAAAGTAAATATACCAAGGGAATTCCAACCATTACCAATCCCAACACACATATGGTCAAACATCACTATGAATTTTGTAGTGAGACTTCTGAGGGAGGGAAACAAATCCATGATGATGGTAGTTGTCAATTGGCTCTCTAGATATGCTCATTTTTGTGATCTATCACATCCATTTACCCCCTCCTCAGTTGAACAAGTCTTCATTAATCATATTTTTAGAATACATGGCATGCCAACATCCATTGTATCAAATCCATACCCTACCTTCACTAGAAAAGTTTGGCAGACATTGTTTAAACTACATGGTACCTAGCTAAAATGAGCACTGCATATCACCCCCAAATAGATGGTGAAACTAAAGTGGTCAACAATTTCCCAGAAACATATTTGAGATGCTTTGATTTAGAAAAAACACACTAATGGGCATAATGGTTTCCCCGTACAGAATGGTGGTACAATACCTCTTATCATAGAGCTACCAAAATGACCCCATATTAAGTGGTTTGTGGCCAAAAACCATTGTCAATCACTTCATATTTACCAACTACCTCCAAGTTTCAAGAAGTGGATCACACACTCCACACTAGAGAAGTCAGTATCCACATCTTAAAGGACAATTTGGTTATGTCTCAAAACATAATGAAGAAACAAGAAGAGAAACATCACTTTGATTGTTCTATTTTTGCAACATGGGACCAAGTGTTTCTTCACCTTCAACCATATAAAAAAACATCACTCAAATATAAAATTCCTCAAAAAATATCACCTAGGTTCTATGGACCATGTGATACCATCCAATTCATTCGATAAGTGGCCTACAAATTGTCTCTTCCAACCCACTCCAATATTCATCTATTATTTCATGTGTCTTGTCTAAATAAGGTCGTGGGATCAAAGTGAAATGTGAAAACCAATTTACCCAAACTTGATGAATAAGGCTCCATTTGGCTACATCCATAATCCATATTGGAATATACCATAGAGTGTCAATTCTTCCAGTGCATGATTAGTGAAGTATTGATCTAGTGGAAAGACATGCCACTTGAATAT
>SNQJ01S0246822.1:0-13102 GCA_010110895.2 Picea sitchensis
CTACAGCTCACTGTCTGAAGTTTACGTAGGACCTCACTTGCTCATGCATGCCTGGCCTGTTTTCAGAGTTGGACACTACTGTTTAGAGTTTCCTTCCATTTGATCACTCATCTATGAACAATCGTGACACTAAACTGATGGGCATCGGGCTCTGCTCCTGATAGCAATCCAGGAGTGACCTCCGTCGCAAACACACCGGTTGAGAGTTTAAGATGACAACGGAGCTTGGTGGGTATGATATGGATGGAGTCATGTTGGATCTAGGATCCAATGTGAACATTTTACCCAAGAAATCCTGTGAAGTGATGGGGAAACTAAAGTTGGTATGGTTGCCCATTCAACTTCGATTAGCCAATCATTACAAGATACACCCCATTGGTCGGTTGGAGCAAGTAAAGGTGAATATAGAAGGAGTAAAAAAAAAGGCCAACTTCGAAGTCATTGAAATCATGGATATGTCAGATCCCTACCTTGCATTGCTAGGCATCAGATGGGATTTTGAAAACAATGCAGTGTTGAATTTGAAAAAACGCCAAATGTCATTTGAGTCTGACACCCTGATCACACCACTGGATCCATATGAATTCAAACGCTACAATGAGCATGTCGACCAGGATGCACAAAGCTCGACAATTGAAAATATTTACAAGGTCATGGAGCGCAGGGACGTCAACCCAACTGCAAACGGAGAATTAAGTTGGAAGAGTGTCAAATCTTATCATACGGATTCTGAAGATGCCTTGGAGAGATGAAAGAATAATCTTTATGAAGTGTCAACAAGGAGGTGTGCCTACATCTCTACAGAGGCACGCATGGAAGACTATAGCTCCTATAGGTACTATGAGTGTACTTCACTGGCACAACCCTGACTATATAAGTGTACTTCCGAAAAACGGTGGGGATCTACACAACCCCGGACTTTGTGTCCTCACTACTTCCCCGATTCTCCTAAAAGGTATAGAAATCCACTCATCTCCCCGACATTCTAAATCCCCCTCACATTGTTCATAGAAGGAAAGTTGTGGGGGAGGGTTTTGACCACTCTTCGGTCAAATCAAAGCAACCGCACGGAGGGGCGCAATAAACATGTGTGACACCTCCTGCTTAAGTACCTCTGTGTCGGTATGGGAGTTTCTAATCATGTACTGGGGCCCATCATCTCAGGCCCTTCATCTATCAATATGGTGACGCTCCCATGGATAGTCCCAACAATAACTATGATGCCATTCTCCATACCTGAGATCCGATGGCAGTTAAATAACTATTCAAGAGCACTTACTCCCTCCCTACTTCCCTAGCATACGACCTCACAATTGACGATTATGACAACTCACACAACCACCAATTGGCCATGTTACAACCCGCAACATTGGAATACGATACACTCACACATGCCAGAATTAGCTCACATTCGAAGACCGTATAGCCTATGATTGTCCCACAATACTCCATGGGAAACTTGTTTCCTTTCTCATTATTGTTTCATCCATTTGTCTCCACCTTCTTGTCGGTATAAGACATACCCTAAACTCACTTTCATGTACCCAATTAACCTAACTACAATTCAGACTCAGTCGCCTCACCCATTCGCAAAAACTTTATTATGTGCCCAGCTTAGACTTTCCATGGCTTCCTCAAGCAGACCCCAAGGCCGAAACAAATCTCAAAATACCACCAATTTCCAACTAGAAGATCGGGCCTCACCTCTGCATGTCACATTCACAAGGTCTTAAACCGGACAGATACGAGATGTCCAATTCGTCGATTATGATGTCTGCAACTCTGAGCAGTTCCCCACTCTAGCCTTTTCTCACTATGCTCGCAATGTTCGCAACGTAGACGGAAAGTCACTCACACTCATCCAAGAATGGGCTTGTTATCACACAATTTGTACTTGCCCAAAATCCCAAGGCAAATGCGTACACAATTGGTGTAACTAGGAATAACCTATCACGGTAACCTTAATAGGAGACCCCTTTCTATTTAGGAGTATGTCAAGACTACCCTAGGGAAGACATCCCTAGTGACCTGGGGGTTTGAGAAGGTTAACACAAGGAAATCCTCCCCCTCTCACATGTCACTCAAATCAAAGGGTTATTTATGTCTTATAGAGATGAAGCAAATAAATAATATTGTGTACCTTCTAGAACAAGACAAGGCAAAAATGGGCACTTTCCAAGTACCAAAATGATGTTAGTGCTTCATAAGACAATGAACCTTCAAAAAAGTAAGCTAGCTTATATGAATTTGCAGCAATGAAACAATTTATAACAACAATTAATATTTTATAACAGCCACAAGAATTATGCCTTGAAAGTGCTTGAAAATAACCAGAAGAAATAGCTTTAACCTAGCTGAATGATAAAATCTTGTCACAAGCAAGTTTGGCAATGTCTAGCTAGCAAAATAAGTCACTTTTGCAGAGAATTTTCCATAGTTAGATGGCTGTAGAAATATTTTGCAACAACAGCAAATTCTAGTGGTCAAAAGTGCAAGTAAACACCATGCAACTTAGCACTTATCTAGTAGATTGATTGGCAATTGTCACAAGTGATTTCTGGATTATGAAAGTGTGAGTTATGTAGGTGAATGTGAAAATTTGGCTTGAATTAGTATGGTTGTAGCAATGTTTTGCAACAACAACAATTTAGCTAAGGAGTTAGTCCATTTTAGGGTTAGCAAATGTTAATAAAAGCTTCAAGGATAAAGGTTTGAGTGTTTGTTTGATCAATCAACACTTGTAAATGGTAGACTAGTTCCTTTCTAGGGTAATGGAGTCAATAATGGCAGCAACAACTCTTAGAGGAAAAATAACAATGATAATGTTATGTCAAAGGGACATAGAGGATGAGAAAGGTGTTTGTATCCCAAGGCCTAAAAAATCCAACTCCTAGAGATAATTGCTAGAAAGTAACAAAGGTTAGGCCCTAGCGATTTCTCTTTTCCTTGAACAAATTGTAATAAAATATGCAATGAGAAAGGAAGTAGGGTTACTAGAGTGCTACAATGGTAGGGCTCTAGTATCTACTTCAAGATAGGTGTCTTTCAATAAATTTTAGCAAGTGGAAATAGAGAAAAATATAGTAACATATGTCTTTCTCCTAGGGTTTCAAGCAAGCAATTTCATAATCTCAGACATGAAACAAGTAAATTAACCATAAGAAATCATTCACAATAAAGAAATGTATATTTTCCACTTACTTCACCGAGAATAATCAAGCAAAAAACCCTAGTTAATGATCCTCCACATGCAAATTTTAGAAAATACACGAAGAAATGCCTCCTCCAAGAAGTGCGCACCACTAGATTTCAGCCAATAACCCTTAAAGAGGGATGAATTTCAGACCACCACTTGTGTGATGAGTGAATGATGATAAAAATGAATGTAATTTTTGTTTACTTATACAATATCAATGACCTTTAATTATTTTTTAGGTCAAAAAAGGTCGACATGGCCAAATTACATCAAAAATCAAGTTTTTACATAAATTCAATAATTAAACCCTAATTTCACTTTTAGAGATGACATCATGCCCTTCTAGGGTGACGTTAGACCCTTAGGATGGAACGTTAGGCCTCAAATTCAAAATGTTTGGCCTTCAGAGGCCCCAAATGCTGCCACACATGCCAACTAGCACCAAATCGTCCTCATAAATGTCAAACCCTAACTGGATGACCTTAAGGGTCAACATGATGACGTCAGGGGACCTTAAGGGCCAACGTCATGGTGGAAGGGCAATACCCCCCTGAGTCTAGGCTTGTCAGAGTGTCTCGGGGGAAACTTCCTTCTTTCTTCCTGGTGCCATCCGATGGTGTCTCTCTGCCCCTGGTTGGGATCACAACATCCATCTGTTGGGATTTCAGCCATATGGAGGTCTGACCTAATCATTCCCCCACATGCACCTATCCACCAGGTAAAGTCTTGCAACAACAAAAAATAATCCCTCCATGGGCTCATAAGTCACAAGGATCATAGCAATGCCAATCACATCCAATAATAAAATTACCCAAACATGTGCATCAAACCCCTCTTTACCCAGACAAATGCTCAAAAACGTTATGCAATTTAACAAGTCAGGTTTGGAGAGGGTCTCATGATGTCCTATTGGGACAATCATCCTCAAGTTTGGGGTGTTCCCCAGGTGACGACCAATCTAGGTCATGTAAGTGTGTGAAATGGTGTAGGGGGAATGTTTGGGCAAAGGGTGCAGTGATAACAAGGNGGGAAAATATGGGGGACATTGTCCTGGAGTGGTGATCAGTGGTGACAACGTTACCCACAAGCACTTCACGGAAATGAAAAGGTTGGCTCATGATGAGAGCCCCTTTCTATTGACTATGCCACCAAGAGACACTACCCTAGTTTGGTGACCAGATATATGGTAGTGTCATACCGTTACATGCCCATGGACCTAATAGGTCAGCTCATGATGACACCTATCATCCACGAACTAGACCTTGAGTTTTATTTTATCTTACAGGTCCCCTTTTCTTACTAAGAAGCCTTTTATTTCTTTCTCGGGAATCCCTGGGCGAAGCATCTCAAAGGTTTTATTTTGGATTTTAACTCTTGCTAGCTACATTTACCCTCTGGGCCTTTAGCCCCTTCTTTTGACAAGGCAAGCTACAACCCTTCCTAGTGTGGAAAACCCAATGCCCGAACCAAGGTAGGGGAAGATGAGAGGGATAATGATGAAAAATGGTAAGTATTAAGGAATGGACAATGACCCTTCATAGACCCACCTAATGGAAACTCATCCTAAAGGGAACCATCTTACTAGGGAATTCTGTCACCCCCCCAGGAATGAACAATTTAAAGAGCATAATTTCCAAGCAAACATTATGAAATGAAGGAGAGTTCAGTGCAACATATTCAAATGCTTCAAAAATCAGAGTGACACATACCATCATACCCAGACTCATTACCAAATGCTTCAAAATCGAGTCACAACCATCATACCCGATCTTATTACCTCATGGAGCAAGACCCATCAAGTATCTCTGTGATCAACAGCTAGTGTATGGATGTGTTGTTGTAAAGCATTAGATGGGATGCACTGAAGAAACAATGGTCCCTTCCTGAGGCCAAGAGATCAAGCTTCATCTGATCTCTATACTCCATCTCGAGACCCTAGGGCCTCAAGACATAATCTCCTTTATTATCCCTAGGATATGGGATGTTATCTGCTCCAACTGGGACATGTGCTCATCAGAGTGCATGAGAACTCCTGGGTCAACATCTCTCTCGCATGACTTGTATCTAACAAATTTCAACAAATGGGAATCTGCATTTGGGGTGGTATATCACCCCTTTCTCATATATGACACAATGGAATAAAAGTAAGCATATATATACAAAACAAAATGAAACTAACTATACTATTCTCAGCATGAATTTGATGTTATATATAATGAATGCAAATGCATACCTAACTTACCTATACTTACATGTCATATTGTCAGTGGGAACTAAGGCTTGATGTGGATAGCATTCACATGTAGTTTCAAAGCTTCTCCTTCAAGTGTCGTTAAGTTAAAAGAGTTTAGTTCTACCCACTGTGGACTTTGTAGGGCCCTATCCATAATCCATCCAACTTTTTGTGCATGCCAGGTTCTCTTTCCTTTTATCCCCCATAACAAGTATTATAAGTCTCCTTCAATGAAATCTCTTTCTTTTTCTTTGTGATCGAAGGTGTTCTTAACTTTCTCTTGATTTCTCGCTATTTGACTTAAGGAAACCCTCCTAGATTCATCCAACTCTAATAACTGGTTAATTTGCCCTTCGATTTCTTCTCCTTCGATGGTGTATTACTGAACGAAATGAAGGATAGGGATTTGGAGATTCACAAGCAGCTTAGCTTCCAACCCATACACTAGTTCAAACAAGGTTTTTCATGTTGAGGTCTTTGTTGTTAATCGATCTACCCACAGAGCATACTTGATCTTGCTATCCCATGACCTTTTGTTTTCTCCCACAACCTTCTTAATGCTATTCATGAGGCTCTTATTGCTTGATTCTTCTAACTCATTCCCTTATGGATAGTAATTTGACGAATGAGATAGAAAAATGCCATACTTGAAACAAAATTCTGCTAATGCAAGGGAGCGGAAAGCTTTGGCATTGTCGGTGGTAATTTTGGACGAGACCCCAAATCTTGTTATGATTATTTCTTCCAAGAAGTTCATAACCACCTCCTCAGTGGATTTCTTTGTGGGAATAGATTCTACCCACCTGGTAAAATAGTCTGTGGCGGTCAAAATCCATTGGTAATCGTTACTTGAATTGTCTTTAAACTCACCAATAAAGTCTAAACCCCACTGTTGAAAAGGAGCTTCTACCACCACAGGTTTCAAAGGTTGTGACAAGAATTATTGTTTACCAGTAAAGTGTTGGCAAGGTTGACATGACCGAACATATCGGTGAGTATCAATGAACAATGTTGGCCAATAATATCCAACTCTTAAGATCTTGTGTGTGGTAGTACGAGCAACAAAGTTCCCACCACAATGCCCAGAGTGTAATTTCTTCAATAGTTTGTTGGCTTCTTCTTAGTCCACACATCTAAGGAGAAATTCGTCTAGGTCCTTCCAGCCAAGACTATTCTCAGTTAAACAATACTTCATAGCTTTGAGTCTCAGGGCTCTTCTTTTATAGTCTACTAGATGGTTTGTGCATGATAAATTCTTGAGGTAGTATATTATGTCGGAATACCATTCATTATGTTCTAGCTCACTCACTACCACATTTACTTGTTCGCTCTCTCCCATTTGTATAGCTTCTTGGTTGATTTCAGTCAACATTAGGGCTAACCCTTGTCCCTTCACAATCTTGGTGGGTTTTATTTCTAAGTCATATTCTTGGATCTTGGAAACCCACTTACCCCTAGTACCCATGCAATCTTGTTGTGATAAAACATCCTTTATTGTTTGCTAAGGTACATAAGCCTTAATCTTATTATAGCCCACATAGTTTTTAAAATGCTTGAGGGATTTCACCAAGGTGTAAGCTTGATTTTCAGTAATCGAATAATTCATCTCTGCCTAATAAATTTACTCATGAATGCAATGGGATGTTCATGGTCATCAACATCCTTCTGCAACAAGACACCAACTATAGTGTCTTGAGAAGAAAAAGAGAATATCATGAAATCTCATGAATAATCAAGACTAACTAGAACTGGGGCTTGGGAAATGGCGTTTTTAATATCTTCAAAATATTTAATGGCCTTGTCATCCCACCTAAATACCGTGTCTTTTTAAAGTAATGCACTCATGGGTTTTATTCTTTCGGCAAAGTTCGGGACAAATCTTCGAATAAAGTTTATTTTTCCGAAGAATGATTGTAGGGATTTTTTGTTAGCTGGGGAGGCGTACATCTTTGATAGATTGGATCCTCTCCGGGTCTACAGAAATTCCTCCCTCTGAGACTATGTGTCCCAATAGATTTCCCTTATCTATCCTGAAAACAAACTTCTTAGGATTCAAGGAAATACCATATTTTCTACATCTTTCAAAGACAATTATGAGGTGTGAGATGTGGTCTTTTCTTTCCTTTGACACAATTGTGAGATCATATTGGTAAATTTCTATGATTTTTCTGAATGAGATCTCTAAAAGAAAATTCCATTGCTCTTTGAAATGGTGAACTCGCATTCATAAGGCCGAAAGGCATTCTTAAGTACATGAATGTTCCCCATATTTTGGTAAATGTTGTTTTGAGTTGATCTTCTATCTTGAGTAACACCTGATTGTATCCAGAAAATCCATCTAGCATGGACATCATGCCTGCCCCTATGACCCTTTCTAATAAGTGTTCCATATTTGGGAGGGGGTAATTGTCTTGATAGCTGGTTAATGTTTTATAAATCTACACATAGGCGAATGTCACCGCTTTTCTTTCGGAGAACTACCAAATTGGACATCCATGATGGATATCTAATGGGAGCTATGATACCAACATCTACCATCTTTTGAAGTTCCTTCTGTATCTGGTTTTCCAACTTAGGGTTAATATGTCTTAGCTTTTGTCGAAAAGGTTTGGCTCCCTCTGTCAAAGGTATATCATGTTGGATGACATCACCCCTATAAGCCTTTAAGTCATCATAATTCCAAGCAAAGGTACCTTTAAACTCTCTTGTGAGGTCAAGTATCTCATTCCTCTCTTTTTCTATGGTGCCCTTCCCTATTTTGACCATTCTTGGATCTATCTCAGTGCCGATGTTGAATTATAAGACTTCATCTGTTTGTTGTTTGGGGTTTTTTCCTTTGTAAACATTGTGTCTATCAAAGAGTTGTTCTAAAGGAAAGCACCCTTTCGACAAAGTGTTATTTTGCAATTTTACTACGCCCAAGTCCATGGAATCAGCAAGGAAGTTTACTTGTGAATTGGTGAATTATCTACGATTTTCCATGAATCTAAGGATTTGACTATCATCTTCAAAGACTTGTCAATGTTCCAAGTTATCACGGATTGATGGTATAAATAGGACCTCCATTTTGCACAAATTTTGGAGGGGACCCTCACAAGGTTGCAAAGTAGATGCTGAGACAACCAAGGCATATGCTATACAGTTTTCTTCTCTGGGAACTGCTTTGATTGATACTACCTCAAAGGATTTTGCAACAAATCTTGCAAAGTCTCAGTACCTATTTAGTCTCTCATTCTTTGTGGAAAAGTTTAACAAAACTTGTCATACTATTAAGTCTGAATCTCCCATAACCCTCAAGCGTGTGACACCTTTGTTGATTGCTAAATTAATACCTATAATCAAAGCCTCCTATTCAACAACATTGTTTGTACAATGATATTCAAGTCTATAGGAGTAGTAGAAAGTTTCCTTGGATGGGGCTGTTAGGACGATGCCTACCCCTGAACCATAACTCAAACAAGCACCGTCAAATTCTAGCGTCCATATTCCTCTGGGTGTTTCACTAAGTTCATCCTTTCAGTTTCCTCCTTGGAAAAACCAACTTTGCACCCCATTATTCACACAGAGGAGTTGATTATTGGGTTCTTCGGGAGTTTCAATGAGGCATCCTGTGATGGGTTCCTTGTGAAGGGTAAAAAATCCTCCTTCGGGGTGAGGTATAATAGCTTTGGACCCTTGGTCTTGGAATCTCCCGGTCAATTTTTCTATCAATAATTTGCGGAGTAGAATTCCCCAACTACTTAAAGTGTCTATTACTATTACATCGATCTCAAAAGAGACATTAGGGAAAGCATGGAAGACAACACTTAGGTATTTGATAATGCCTCGTGTGAAACCATCTTGTGTGTTTGGTTGTGACCTATTTGGTACATAACCCTCTCGATCATAATGTTTCTAGGGATATTTGGGTCAAAAACACAATTATGGAGAAGGAAATCATTGATTTGGAGGGTAACATAAAAAGGTGTAGGTTCTCCATATTTCGTTCCCATGCTCCCAACATGGTAGACAACAGGGAATTCCTCTTCACAATCATCTTTCTCATCGATTTGTGAAGGTGAGTATTCAATATCTCCATATTCAAGATCTCCAAAGGTATCTTGAGGGGGTTTCAAATCCTCAGTGGGCTCATTTTGTTGTGAAAATAAGGAAGCATATTTCATGTTTGAGAAAACCGTGCTCCATTTCCTAGAGGATGTGTCATTTTCTGCCTCTAGAATATTTAGGAATTCATGCTCTAGTTCTCACATGCCTTCCTTACTCATCTCCAAGATGTCATAATTGTTCAAAATATTGACATGATGAATGGAATCGTTGAACTTAATATTTCTTCAATTCGGCAAGCAACATCTTGTGCTTCCTCTAGGCTTGTAGGAAATCGGTTCTTGAGGGTAAATTGTAATTTTCCTTCCAAGAAGTTTAGATAGTGTTGGAGAATAGTTCTCTCTTGGTGAAAGTTGGGCTCAAGTTTTCCAATTAGGGTGTTGAACCTATCATTGAACTCCCTAACATCTTCGTCAGTTTGTTTGCAAATTTTGAGGTATTGGGAATAAATAGAGGCCATAATTTCTACCCTACCCCATCTTTTCAAGAAAGCATGTTCCACATCTTCAGGGTTTTTTAGGCTTCCACTTGGGAGTGTATTAATCCAATCTACTGCATAAACATGTCAGGATGCTCTTTTCCAGATTGATGGAACTCATAACCCTTATTGTGTTGGTTTTGTCACTTGGGTGAGAAAAATCACAACACTTGCATGTTTAGATAAGCCCGCTAAACAAGGAAGAAGTTTGTGAGTGGGTTAGATAAACCAAACACACATGAAAACAAAGAAACACAACTAAAAACAACTAAGAAATAAATGTTAGAAATATTGAGAAACTTAGAACCATGAAAATAAAAAAGTGACCAACATATTGCTACCAATGGATCAATAGATTAGTAGGCAAAACACCGTAGAGAAAGGCAGGGACTTATGAGTCCCCTCTTCCTCCTTGGGAGGGCTCTTGAGTTCCCTAATTGAGAGCTCTTCTCTCCTTACAATGGAAGAAATGGCAAATGGTGAAGAAAAACAATGCCTATTCCCTCAAGAGGTGAGTGGAATGGCCTATTGCAATAGTGCTTGAAGGCTTCAAAGAGAAAAGAGGATTCTCAAGGAAGAATTCTTGCAGCATAACAATACCTTGAAGATCTTATTTTCTGAACACACCCATGGCTCTTATTTATAGCATCCATTCATGGAAAAATGTAATTGGTTCATAGTGTGAACAAGGGGCCTTTTAGGGCACCCTCTAGCCCTTGACCAACCTCCAAGATAGATTTCGCTCAGATATGAGTGTCAAATCGTGTTGGGGGTCGGACTAGAAGTGGTTGAGGGGCCAACAAGATCCATAAATGTGTCGTTCATAGAAGTGCATGACTTTTCTCATAGACAGTCATGCATTTTGCGCGCCGAGGGTTGTGTTGGCCCGCGCATGCTGCGCACTGTGCACGCGCTTCCTTTGGTGAATTTGCGCACTTTGATTTTTGACCCAATTATACAGTTTTTTGCCATTTGATGGAATTTGGTGTTCTAGGTGGACTAATTGCTGCTGGCATTGATGTTTTTCTTCAACCATTGTGTGCAATGTTGCGAACAATTTTTCAGTGATAACAACCCTCACAAAATTTAGTCCAATGTGTGTTGCCATAAGACCCTACCTCTCCTGGGAAATGGGTATCCAAGAGTCGACTTCTTTTGGGAGATCATGTAATCTCCCTTGGATATTAGCCAAGTCCAAAGGGCCAAAAATTTCTCCAGGAGACCATTTAGGAGAAGCTACAAGGATGACGGAGATAGAAGGAAGATAGAGTGTATACTGATGTCCGCTACGAGTCATCATCGGTGGAGTTGCTATATAATTTTCTTGAAACAATCAAAGGGATGAGGGGATCACCCTTAGTGGATTCGCCAGGTAAGATTTGTAAGATAAAGGATTTCGGAGAAAAGGCTTACCAAAAAAGTGTCATCTTGAGGAATATTGACTCAGTGTTCACCAACAACGGTGCCAAAATTTTATTGCACAATTTTTACTTGCCCAAAATCCCAGGGCAAGTGGGTACATAATTGGCGTAACTGGGAATAACCTATCATTGTCACCTTAATAGGAAATCCCTTTATATATAGGAGTATGTCAATACTACCCTAGGGGAGACCTCCCCAATGACCTGGGGGTTTGAGAAGGCTAACACAAGGAAATCCTCCCCCTCTCACAGGTCACTCAAATCAAAGGGTTCTTTATGTATTATAGATATGAATCAAATAAATAATATTGTGTACCTGCCCAAAACAAGATAACAAGGCAAAAAGGGACACTTTCCAAGTACCAAAATGATGTTAGTGCTTCATAAGACAATGAACCTTCAAAAAAGTAAGCTAGCTGATATGAATTTGCAACAATGCAACAGTTTATAACAACAATTAATATTTTATAACATCCACAAGAATTATGCCTTGAAAGTGCTTGAAAATAACAAGAAGAAATAGCTTTAACCTAGTTGAATGATAAAATCTTGTCACAAACAAGTTTGGCAATGTCTAGCTAGCAAAATAAGTCACTTTTGTAGAGAATTTTCTGCAGTTAGATGGTTGTAGCAATATTTTGCAACAACAACAAATTCTAGTGGTCAAAAGTGCAAGAAAACACCATGCAACTTAGCACTTATCTATTAGATTGACTGGAAATTGTCATGAGTGATTTAAGGATGATGCAAGTGTGAGTTATGTAGGTGAATGTGGTAATTTGGCTTGAATTAGTATGGATGTAGAAATGTTTTGCAACAACATCAAGTTAGCTAAGGAGTTAGTCTAGTTTAGGTATATCAAATGTTAATAAAAGCTTCAAGGATAAAGGTTTGGGTGTTTGTTTGATCAATCAACACTTGTAAATGGTAGACTAGTCCCTTTCTAGGGTAATGGGGTCAATAATGGCAGCAACAACTCTTAGAGGAAAAATAACAATGATGATGTTATGTCAAATGGATGGAGAGGATGAGAAAGGTGTTGGTATCCCAAGGCCTAAAAAATCCCACTCCTAGAGATAACTGCTATAAAGTAACAAAGGTTGGGCCCTAACAATTTCTCTTTTCCTTGAACAAATTGTAATAAAATATGCAATGGGCAAGGAAGTAGGGTTACTAGAGTGCTACAATGGTAGGGCTCTAGTATCTACTTCAAGATAGGTGCATTTCAAGAAATTTTAGCAAGTGGAAGACTATAGAGAAAAAAGATAGTAACATATGTCTTTCTCCTAGGGTTTCAAGCAAGCAATTTCATAATCTTAGACATGAAACAAGTAAATTAACGATAATCATTCATTCACAATAAAGAAATGCAGATTTTCCACTTACTTCACAAAGCATAATCAATAAAAAAATCCTAGATGAAGATCTTTCACATGAAAATTTGCCAAAATACACCAAGAAATGCCTCCTCCAAGAAGTGCGCACCACTAGATTTAAGCCAATAACCCTTAAAGAGGGCCAAATTTCAGACCACCACTTGTGTGATGAGTGAATGATGATAAAAATGAATGTACTTTTTGTTTACTTATACAATAACAATGACCTTTAATTATGTTTTAGGTCATAAAAGGCCAACATGGCCAAATTACATCAAAAATCTAGTTTTTACA
>SNQJ01S0246823.1:0-13101 GCA_010110895.2 Picea sitchensis
TGAATACACCATTCATGAGACACATCAAGACAATTGGTGCATTTATTAACCCAAATGGTACCATTGTAAACTCATAATGGTCATACCTTGTTCTGAAAGAAGTCTTGTTGATGTATTCTTATTTAATTCTTACCTGATGATAGCTTGACCTGAGATCAATCTTGGAGAATATTTTTACATCTTTCAACTGATCAAAGAGGTCATCTATCCTTGGAAAAGGATACTTTTTATTCACAGTTACTTTATTCAACTTCCTAAAGTCAATACAATGTCTCAAAGTTCCATTATTTTTCTTTACAAACAATATTAGGGCGCCCCAAGGTGACACACTTGGGTGTATATACCCATTCTTTAGAAGCTATTCAAATTGCATATGTAATTCCTTCAATTCTGGTGTACTCATTCTGTAAGGAGTTTTAGATACTGGAGCTTCTCTAAGTATCATATTGATAAAGAAGTCAATATCTATTTTGGGTGGAAATCTTGATATATCCTTGAATACATATTCAAACTATTTCAATACTATGCAGTCTTCAATGTCTTTCACCTTATCCTTAGGTGTCTCTTCCATCTGCACGACAAATATTTGGCACCCTTTTCTATAATTCTTATTCAACTATAAGGATGAAATTTCTTTGGAAATCACTGCTCTGGGAATTCCTTGTCCTGCCCTTGGACCTTAATTGTCCTTCCTCATCGAAGCAAGTAAATGCTTTATTATGAAAATCTAGGACAACATGATGTTGGTCCAACCAATCCATACCAATTAGGCAATCATAGGAACCTAAAGGTACGATGTTTAGATCTACGTTGATATTCAGTCCATTCATGTTCATTGGACATGATTTGACCACCTCATTAATATTTATTTTATCTCCTATAGCTAATTGCACCATCCAAATTTTTCCAAGTTTGTTTCTTGGAAAATAAAACCTTTCCACCATCTTAGGATCTATATAACTATGGCTAGTTCCTAAATCAATTAAAATAGCAATGGGCTGATTATTGATCTTACCTTCCACTTCAATCATGTGCGACTGAAATTAAGCTTTATTTTTTTCCAAAGATGCATATATCTTAGGTACACTTATGGCCATGTCCTCCACTGTTTCAACTTATTGCACACTATGAACAATCCTCACTCTTTCACTCCTGTGAGGGAAATCTCTGTACATATGATATCCTTTACAACCAAACATTTAATATGTGGTTTCCTTGGCCTTTGGCCTAATGAATTTGTCATTCTAGATTCTTTAGAAGTTGGTTGTTCCTAGTAGTTATTTCTGAAGAATGGTGGCTTAGTCCCCTTCTTCCTCTGTTACATCTTGATTTTCTTCTTGTCTTCCCAAGCTTCATGTTAAGATGCTTTCCCTTTTTGATAATAATAAAAGAACTTATCCCTTCTTATTGTTTCCTCCAATGATGGTATCCCACTCAAATATATCTGAATCTTAACTTTCTCATCTTTGATGAAGGAAACATATTTCAACAACTATAAAAACCTTCTTTCATACTCATCAATGGTCATACTACCAAGATTGAGTTCAAAGAATTCCTTCATTTTCTTGTTATAGTATCTCTTAGTCAAGTATTTCCTTTGAAAATGTCTTTTAAATTCTCTCCAAGTCACATTATTCTCATTAATATGTTGTACCTACACATATTGGTCCCACCACATTGATTATTTTCCCTTGAGATGATAAATAACAATTCTATCTTCTTCCTGTGAAGAGTAGTTATGTAGTTGAAAATAATTTCTCATATTTAGCAACGATGTCTCTTAATCGTCATATTTATTTTGTTCACCATCAAAAGTAGGAGGTTTGATTTTGTTCATTTCCCCCTGTATTTCATCCACCCCGGTCTTCTTAGGTTTCTTTACAGGACTTGAACTACTACGCACTCTCCTACTGGAATGCCTTGGAGAGTGGTGGTGTTTTCTTCTAGCACTTCTACTACACATTGTTCTTCCCCTCTTATCATGAGACTTATAACTTCCTGATCTGCTTGACTCATTCTGCTTATCCATGTTCTTCTCTATTATGTCCAAGCTCTACATCAATCTAATGTTGAATTCTTCTTGCAACTCCTTGGCTTTCATAAGCCTCTCATTGTTAGCTTTATGACTCAAGACATCCCTTTGCAAACTTTTTATGGTTTCTACTAAATTCATGTTTTTTTCCTTACCTTCTCCATGTGTATTTGAGTTTGTAACTTCATTACCCATATGGACATACATTCCTCTGATCTCTTCTTCATGGCTGAAAATCCCCTGCACATATTCCATGATTTTAAACTTGTGTTGATCTGTTTTGATCTAATTGTTGTTAACTCTAAAAAATGTGTAGCCAACAAAATTTGTTAGGTTAACAATTTAACAAAACCTTGAATTTATGTACAATTCTGTTTCCATAAAAATTCAGAACTCTTTCCTATGATTTCTTGGGAAGATTAACCGCCCAATTGACTTCATGTGCACTACTTCTCAATTATTAGAATACACTAATTTTACATACATAATGCTAAAATGTAATGCATGCATCACCCACTTCTAATTAGTATGTATACTTTTCTATCATGCGCCGATATTTACAGAGCATGAATTTTTTGTCGCGCACCAATACTCCGCGTGAACTACCAGTAAAACACTTAGGTTAAGTGTTTTTACACTGCGTGCCAACACTCTACTAAGCACAACCTTTGTGTAATGCACCAATAGTATAATGTTGTGTGTACTGCAAGTACTAAAATACACAATGTTGGGTTTTAATGTGTTCAAACTTCAGGCCCAAACTTCAAATGCATACCCTGTGATACCAAAATTCAGTGTTCTTTATTGTGCACTAATATTCTACACACACTACTAACTATACCCTATGCAGTGCCATAGCTTAATGTACATACCCTGTACAATCTTATTTTATGTGCAACACCAATGTTCAATACGCAAACCTATGCAACATCATTTTACCACATCACTGACTCCATACAGAGCAATACTTACTTTCTAATGTGCACACCCGCGCATCTTATTATTCTATACATCATTAATACTTAGTGAGCACACAGATATTGACACTTAACTAATTTTTCCATAATTTTCATTGCATAAAATGGGGCCTTTTCTCGATTCTCACCCAATTTATACCAGGGACTTTCTAAAACTATGAAATTGGTTCAATTTCACTCCAATAACCCAAATTCAACCAATTTATGTCTAAATTTTCTTGAACATGAATTAAAATAAGAAATATCTCTTCACTTAACTAAATTCCCAAAATTCTTCATGAATTTGATAACAAAAATTGGGGCTTTTACCCAATTTCACTCAAGTGCTTCAAATCCCCCTCATGAATGCACTATAACTTGAAATTCAGCCACTTCCAAATTCAATTTGTTGCGAAAATGGATTCGAAATGATGTTAGCTCGGCCCATCTAAGCTTAGTGTTGAAAATGGGACTCTAATACCAATTTGTAACACACCGCATCACTAAAACTACTCTGATACCATATTATAACAGCCCCAGTCATCTGTTGGGAAATGCCACATAAACATTTATTTCTCTCATACCATATTACCAGTGATTCCACCGAAATTGTTCCGACACAACTCTGTCATTAATTAAAACATAAACATACATTCTGCAACACATAATTATATACATATTCATAACAAAATTATATGCATTCATCACAGAATATACATGCAACATAGACATCATAAACCCATGACAACAATTGCATAAATATTACTGCAAGCATAATTTAACACATAGTTAGCAATTATATTTGAATAGAAGACACCAACTGTAAGAAGACCTTCCATGTTCCTCCCATCTTTAGACCACACTATTCATAACTCTCAATAGTGGGTCACCCCCATGCTGGGGATAAACTCCATGTTGGCACAAAAGTAGACCCGGGGTTCAACGCTTCAACAACGCACCAACAAAACCCTAACTACCGACCCTTTTGGCAACATCTACGAAGCAGATGAAGTCTCAACCGAGGTAGAGGTAGGGGGGTTGCATGACTCAGGTGTCTACAACCTAGGTGGGAAAAAGATCTATGATCACAATACTTAACATGGAACTTAACAATTAACATCCATTAGTCTTTAACCCTTATTCACATCGCAGGTCAAACCCTGATTACAAAACATCGCAATATTACTCAATATCTAAGCATATCTAACCCTTAGCACATAGCGTCAGAGTATATCTAGCATTCATTCATATATAGACCACTGAGCATCAATGGATTAATAAATTAAATACATAAACAACATAAACAACATATCAAAAAGCACATCGACATAGGATATACATGGTTCACCCCAGTGTGGGGCTACATTCACCAACTCTTCTTCTCTTCTTTACTAGTCTCTTCAATATCCTTACATGCACCAAGCTACCAAGCCAACTTCACCTAGGACAAGATATCTATGCACACCTCGCCAGATCCTCCTTCCCTGAGTTATATCAAAGCACAAAGCCTTACACAGTCTGTGCACAAACCACTTACAAAACAATTTCACTTATCCCTGCAAGCCCTAACACATCTTCTTGCACATAGATAATATTAAAACTAAGCCATTGACTCCTTCTTACATCGACTAGATAGTTATTTATACATTACAAAAGAGGCCTAAACATGGGTAAAACCATGGGTCGACATACCATACCTATTACATAAACCCTAAAACCCAAAAATCCTGCAAAAAGAGGTGAGATACTGTGATCTTCGCTTCGCCTGGGCGCTCCATCTTCGACCAGCCTATCGAAGTCCCCAAAATGGTTAAACACGACCAACGTTCTCCCAAAACTTGGTCAAGGTCCAACAGGCCCCCAACACTCACCTGTGACTCATATCGAGTCACTCTGATATGGGAAACACTACTTCGAAGGCCTCGAGCTTGGCTCGAGCTACCTCAAATTGCTTCTTCGCCAGAGCCTCCTGCTATGAGAACTCCTG
Organism: Picea sitchensis; assembly: GCA_010110895.2. Classification (NCBI taxonomy): domain Eukaryota; kingdom Viridiplantae; phylum Streptophyta; class Pinopsida; order Pinales; family Pinaceae; genus Picea; species Picea sitchensis. The sequence continues at coordinate 4,976 of SNQJ01S0246823.1, forward strand.
AATGAATTGCTCGGTAACAGGCCCTTCCAAGCGTTGTTCCAATTCTACAACTAGTTGTTCCAGTTGTGATCCTTGTCCCTCAATTTCTTTAAAGAGGGTGTAGGATTTGTCCTGCACTAGTTGGAGTCACTGTGTCACCTCCATCACTCTGCTCTGGATAGCAGTGACCTGCTATTGAACTGTGTGTTGCTCCTGTGATCTCTTCATCTTCTCAATGGTTGGATCTATGCCTCCAATCTCCTCATCTTCGGGTCTTCTGCTAGGTGCTCATAAATCTATGTAGTTTAGTTACTGGATTTCTTAAATTCTAAAGCCAACGCCTTGATTTTTTCGACTGCGCTCCTGATAGTTTCTTCCCTTTGATCTCACACTTCTTGTAGAGTGCTCGACACTACTTGCAGTTCTAACTCGACTACTCTTGCTTGAAGTTGTTGAATGGATTTAGCGAGATTCCCCACTTTTCTCTCAGTTGTCTCTTCTTCCATCTGAGCCAATCCTGGCACAAATCGAAGTGCTATACTGACTGCTTCTCTAACCTCAATCTTCCCCATGAGAAGTTGATATTTATATCTCTGGATCTGATCTCTTTCCTCTTCAAAATTTTCTCTAAGGTCATCTTTCTCTTGCTACGCAACCTGACATTGCTCTAGGGATTCCTCCTTTGCTTTCTTCAAGGCCTCTATGGCATTCTCTTTTTCTTCCTATACTTGACGAAGGCGAGCCTCTGTATCATCTTCTATCCTTCGCGGTTGGGTGGGATCATCCCCCAATTATGCATCTTCTGATGACAATGGTGTAGTAGACATTGCACATCTTGAATATAGATATTTTTGTACCCCCTTCATCTCCAGCTTGATTCTATCATACATTGTCTCCTTCTTTTCTTCGTTTCACTGAAATATATCCTCTAAAGAATCTTCTACAACTACGATGATGAGGTCAATATCATCCACTGTGAGCACATTCTGTGACTGAGGCTTATTGGCTCGAGACTTCTTCCACAGTGAGGGTTTCTTTGGAGAAACCTTCCTTTTCTTTGACATCTCGACCTCTGTAAGGGGATCTTTCAATGGTGTCACTTCACCCTCTTCTTTCTTATCTTCTTTCCCTCCCTCTTCTTGGTTTACTTTTTCACCTCCTCCTCCTCTAGGTGAGTTAGGCATAGTTTCCTCCAATGCATTGTTTATATCCTGAACTTCTTCCTTGTTTTGCTTTTTCTTAGCGCTGCTTAGTCCATCACACTCAGTCCTGGTGACCACAGGACTTCCTATGAGGTTGGGGTAAGAGAGTTCTGCATCTCCAACTGGTAAAAGGAATTTTGTAGGCCATTCCTTGGTTATCTCCTCCATATCTTCCTCAGTCAAATTATATTAATACTAAAGCTCCTCCTTTTTTTCGTCCCCACATGTAGTGATATATATGAAGTGTCGGTCTGCATGAAAATTCGTGAGTGGCCTAAACCTATGGAGTGTATTCAGTGTCATTCGGGGGAATGACTCAATGGCATGTGTGAGATGTAGGTAGTAGGTGTGGAAGGCAACATTTGACTGCCACTGCTTTTCCATATCGCTTATATACCAAAAGGTAGTGAACCTCCTGGCGAGTGGTTCTGATGTCTCAACTTCTGGGAATGTCGCTCTCACCAGCATCTCCCAAGTGACAAAAGCTATGAGAATGAGTAACCATATGAAGTGGAATTCATAGCCTTGGTCTTGCGCTTCATGACAATACTTCTCCAACTCATTGACGAGGTATCTCTCCCATTTCATCTGCATCCCTTCAACGCACTTCCCTGTGAGATTGACTACGAACCTCGTGACTTGTGTCATTCTGTTCTTCCTGACGATATTTTTTTCTATCACCTGACAAGCTAGGCGCACTATGCCATATTGGATGGAGGCTACCTTGTAGCCCTGCTTCCCCTTCTCCACATTGTCGTAGGTTTCCTTTATTCACTGCATTAGGAAGCGATCTAGAGTCTTCCCTGGATAGAACTGGTGAGGGTTTGGTCCCTACATGCTCAATCCAGTGATCATGTGGATCAATGCTAGATCCACATTCATCCACCTATCTAACCATAGATAGCCTCCATGGTAGCACGACAAGAGGAGTTTAACACATGCGTTAACCTTCTGATGTCTGCCAAAGTGGGGTATCTTCATGATGTTGAGGATATTCATGACATTGAGGATATTTCATGAAGTGGGGTATCTTCATGACGTGGGGTATCTTCATGAGATTGGACCTCACAATCTCCTTGATCCACTGTTAGGGAACTATCTTTGGCTTCTTCCCAGTCATCTTTGTCAGGTAGCGATGTGGTGCGAGCATTGCATAATTATTTTTGTCGTTGAGGTTCAAATCGTTGATCTTAAGATCAGGGATCAGTCCTATTTGCGGTGTAACTGTGCGTATCCCCTTTGGGAGGTACAAAGTGATGAAAGTTTACTCAAAGTCACACGAGATTATTTTGCAACTAACCATGCCATCTAGAGGTGGGATTTAGTTGGGCAACACCGACATGATCAACTTCGGGTTTTCCAGGTCATCGCGATGCTTTCTTCTCTTCTCTGTCACAATTCGACTAAATCGATGTGTTGTCGATGAGGCCTGTACTCCTGTGGACATGACCTTCTCATCCATAAGGTCATTCAAGATTTCTTCTATCGATTTCTCTACTGCACTAAGGTTGCCCGACATGTACGCTCGTAAACAAATAACTCGGGTAGGTGAATGAACACTCAAGGTAAGAAGAATGGGTGGTGAGGTCTCAAAATCACAGCGCGATAGAAATCAGTTCTCTTGTTAGCTTAGATAATCACAATTTGCAAAAGTGTCCCAGGTGAGGCATTTGACGAATTAAATAAACAACATCGTAACGAATTCCTCCAATGGATCGAAATTCCTTAATCAATACGATTCCATCCGTTATGGCACAGTCCCAATGTTCTCATGGAGATATTTTTGGAAATAACTACATTTCAAGCTGTTCCAAAGCATCATTCTAATGATCGGGATGCCTCCAACAGTCATATAGCTTCGTCACAGCGAAGTGCCATTCTACGTTTTTCTGCTATTCCAACAATGTTCAATTTTCGCAAGCCTTCCTTCTACAAAGTCTTCACTGGAACCTCCTGTAGTATTTCTAAATTATCTTTCTTCTTATTGAGCTTTCTGGCCTTCTTCCCTGTGATCTGAGTTTTTAGATTCCTATTTTCATTCATATTATTATATTCTCTTAGCATAGTAACTTCTCACTGTTGATGTTCTCTCAAAAGTTTTGCATGCAATATCTCTTCTCTTACTACTTCTAGGGTAGGTTATATTTTCTCTTGCATGGATAGGTTCTTTAATCCTTCTTGTTTTCTTTCAACTTGGACAGTTAAGTCTCTGGCCCTCAGTTGCTTCGACTTTTCCTCTTGTTCTTGTACTAGTCGCTCTATTTTCTCAGCTATGAAGTCCCTTAATTCTCTCTTTTTCTATTATGTGGCTTCTTCCTCTATTTTCCTCTGGATCTAATCTTTCTCAATCCAAGTCTTTCTTAACAAAAGTGCAAAAAGAGTGTTGTTCTCAACAAACTTAATGACCTTAAATTCTTCTTTAGTTGATGTTCCATGAGAAATCATAGGTACATGAATAACTCTTCCACATAGGGTTATCATATTTCCTTTAAACACTCCTATCCCTCCTAATGAAGGATTAATAACATGCTTTCCCAAAATTTCCCAATTACTTTATGGCATAATGTTCACCTGTGTTTCCTCATCCAAGACACATTCTATGTCGAAGTCTCCTATTCTTGTTTCTATGCACTACTTTTCATTTAAGATCTCTGGTAAAATGATGTCTATGTGATCATTCAATGTTTCTTTCAGCTGTAATAACATAGTCTCTGATTCTATCTGATTCTCTAACATATCCTTAGTTTCTTGACCTTCTTCATGGTTTTCTTGTCTCAGGTTCATCTTCTCAACTTTAGAAATCATTCTAGGGCAATCCAAAACCTCATGATTAATAAATTTACAACAACGACAAATAGGACCTCTACCAGGGCATTCCTTAGCAAGATGTCCCGGTCTTCTGCAACTATAAGAAAGTGTCAATCCTCTCTTTCTCTTAAACAATCCCCAACCTTTCTTGTACTACACATTGGGATCATAGTGATGGACCTGCAATCTGCAAAAAACCTTTCTAAGGTCCTGCATCCACTTGTTAGTCCAAAAATTATTTCTATGCATAGGAATAACATATCTTCCACTATTTCTATTAGATATATTCAGATCAAATATTGTTTCTTCTTACTATGCACTTTTTTTGAGACAAGGACCAAATCTTTCAAACATACCTAGATCCATACTTTTGAATAAAAAAATTCCACTTCTCTTACCTTTACCAGAGCACAAATATTTAATATATTACCTCTTTCTTTAGATCGGTCTTCCTTCTCTTAGTAAAGAGTTTCGCAAGTCAAGTAGAATACTATGCACTACAACAACAGATCTATGCACAGAGCGTTCTCTTTTCTTCAGTTCCCAACAATCACAATTCTAGGTCCCAACAATGGAACCATTTGTTGGCACAGGGGAAACCCCAGGGTTCAACACTTCAACAATGCACCAACAAAACCCTAACTACTGGTTGTTTCGGAAACACCTGCAAAGCATATGAAGTCTCACTCGAGGTAGAGGCAGGGGGGTTGCAGGAATCAGGTGTCTACAACCTAGCTCGAACACAGATCTGTGATCACAATACTTAACATGCCACTTATCAATTAAAATTCATTAGTCTTTAACTCTTATTCACATCGCAGGTCAAACCCTGATTAAAGAACAACGCAATATTACTCAAGATCTAAGAATATCTAACCATTAGCACATAACATCAGAGTAGATCTACCATTCATTCATATATAGATCACTAGGCATCAATGGATTAAGAAATTAAATACATAAACAACATATCACAAAGCACATCGACACAAGATATACATGGTTCACCCCAGTGTGGGGCTACATCCACCAACTCTTCTTCTCTTCTTTATTAGTCTCTTCAATCTCCTTACATGCACCAAGCCACAAATCCAACTTCACCTAGGATAGGAGATCTGCACAAAACTTTCCAGATCCTCCTTCCCCGAGTTAGATCAAAGCACAAATCCTTACACAATCTGTGCACAAACCACTTAGAAAACACTTGCACTTAGCCCTGCAAGCCCTAACACATCTTCTTGCACATAGCTAATATTCGCACTAAGCCATCAGCTCCTTCTTACATCGCCTAGATACTTATTTATACATTACAAAAGAGGCCTAAGCATCGGTAAAGCCATGGGCCGACATCCCATACCCTTTACATAAACCCTAAAACCCAAAAATCCCACAAAAAGGGGCGATATCCTACAATCTCTGCTTCGCCTAGGCGCTCCATCTTTGACCAGCCTGTCGAAGTACCAAAAATGGTCAAAAACAACCAACGTTCTCCCAAAATTTGGTTGAGGGCCAACACTCCACTTGGGTAAGGGTTCCCAACTAGGATAAAATATCTCACTCAATAGGAACTTGGTCACAGGTAACTCAGACAAAGGTGACTCCATTATTCGAAAGTCTGTCACAGATGCCAATTCACACTAAAAACCTATAGCCTCTCATTCCCCACATGCATGTCCCACCTTAGGAAGTGTGCCCCTTCTCTGCTCAACAATCCTTCATCTTCCCCACTTCCCTTCTAGGGCTTCAACAACAGGCTAGAAAGGAAGTCTCAGAGCTCTATCGCTGCAGTTTAGCACTTCGATAATTAATTCCCAACAATTCTCTCACCTAGAGATAATTCAATGTGTTAATCCCTAAATCCTGATAGATTACCCCTTGATTGGGGCATATTACATTAGTATTTTTATTTTATTTATGTCAGCTTGGGTCCATTATTTGTAATTGTACTTTCTAGTCTCCTATATATAGCAAGGAGACCTTTTCATTTGGAATCATCTTGTATTTGTGAATTCATATCATGTATAAGGAGGTTTTCCCCTTGAAGAGGATTATTATATAAATTTCACTATTTTTCAAGGATTTGAGTACTTCTTCTGAGGATTTTATGTTATTTGGATATTAGGGTCTTAACATTTGGTATCATAACTAGACAATCTTCAGGATTGGCTTCTTCAAAACAAGCCTTCTTGGAATTTTCGCTACCAATTTTTTTTTGGAAGGTTTAGGGATATGGAATTTCTACAGTGTATAGGAGACATATATATCTAACTTGGTTCCAAATTTCAGATCTTGATTCGTTACAGTTTTGTAGATACATTATGTTCAAGTTAGGGTTTTTTACTAGTCCTGGAACTAGTCTGAAACATGTCTTCTTGGAATTTTTGCTCCCACATTTGTTTGTCTTGGTTTCAGGTTCTGAAATTTTTACAATGTGAAGGAAAAATACATAAGTATCTTTTTTAATATTTTTATCCCTTTATTCGATGTAATCTGAAATTTATTCTCTGAGGAAATTAGGGTTTTTGGTTGATCCATATTTTAGTCTAAAACATGTGTTCTTGGGAAAACTATTATATCTAAAGCTAAAGACCTCCAAATTGAGTGAGACCTATTCCATTGTTTAGGGTTAAAACCACAATTTTATTGGTACAAATTTCAATTTATGAAGTGAAGACAATGACACATGGCATTTTGTACAAGTGCACTCTTCTGAAAGGGAAACAAATCAACACATCTTGAGAAATTTATCATAAAATTCTCTTGGAGAATCCAATGTTGGTCTAACCTATGTAGTTGGGAACAAGACACATCATTATACCAAAGGATGAAATTTTATACTCATAAAGGCCAAAATTGCAGAGCTACATCAGAAGAAAGGTTGGTTAGTAGAACAATCTCCAAATCAGGGTTTTAAAAGGTGTGTTTTTTTTTTGTTGTTGGAAATTTACATATATTTTGACTAGAAGATCCAATTGGGGTGATTCAAAATGTGGAATAAAGTGGGATAAAAGGAGTATCACATAAAATTGGGAGAATCCTAGGGATTTTTAGGTACATACGTATTATGATGTCTCTAAATGTAGGAGCTATCGTTACTTGTCAGCACTCCAACCCAGGGACAATGTGGTTCTTCCACATACCTATAGTATATCGAAAGGCCCCTTTTGAACAATCTTGAATTAGACATCACTACTATATATTTTATCTCCCACATATCTAGCATATATAGGGAGACCCCCTAGAATCATAATACCAACCGAGTAAACCATTTGGTTGTACTATTTCTATAGTACACCGAGAAAAGCACTCGGGGAGATCACTCTCTAGTACCTGGGAAGTTGGCTAGTATAGCAAAGGGCATGGTCAAGCCTCCTTAGTTAGTTCCCTGAGATATTGGGATGAGTACTATTGTTAGACCCCACACATATATCAGAGACATATAACACATGACACTCCCTTGTCTATGAGGACCTCTACCTAAGCCAATTAGGAATTCTTATATTGCAGTGATAATTGGCCAACATGCCACCAAATAAGGGAATTTCTACACCAAATAGGAACTCAGAAAATCCTACTTGGACCCTTGATGATGGTGAAGAAATGTGCAAGGACATAGATGATTTACAAATGAAGGCAGTAACAAAATATGAACTACAAAGGATGATGGATTCAACTGAAGCTAAGCTAGAAGTGATTATGGATACTAATATGGATGTATTAAAATGGGAGATCATAGAAGGGTTGAAAATTTTTCTAATGGAGAGGCCACCTGAAAGTGACAATGTATCCTGTTATCACTCCAGGAAACTCTCCTAGGCTGTAAGTCAGAGATGCCTGGTAACTAACTCTTTTTGGAAATATTTTCTTAATATTTGATGCGGTTTGGTGGATCAAAATGAATATCCAAGGGTTGGACTGTGTTTTCAAGACTGTCTAGAGATACAAAATCTCACAAGGCTTTCTAGCGCCGTGGTCAAGTAAAGTTTGATTAAATGGGGAAAGAAAATAGCTATTGAACCAGATTATGTTTCATGCCAACAAACACAATGGGTCTAACAACCAAGAAATAACTTATGATAATCAACTAAGACAATTAATCAGTGAGATGACAGTCACTGCAAATTGAATGAGCTTCAA
>SNQJ01S0246824.1:0-13101 GCA_010110895.2 Picea sitchensis
ACACACATAAAATTCATCAACATAAACCCTAAGGCCGAAATCAAGAGGTCAACCTACAAGTAAAAACACATACAAATAAGTAAATTAGCAAAGTGTTTGACGAAATGCCACAACCAGTAAAAGTTTAAAAGACACCCAAAATCGTGATGTTCTTGGCATGTTGGCTTGGGAACATTACACTCTGCCCCTGTAATGAAGAGATCATCCACATAAAGCACAAGAATAAGTGGATCCTCCCCAACCACAATGAAGTAAAGGTTGGGATCTGCCTCACTCTTCTCGAAACCCATCTGCTGCAAGTATGTATCAATCCTTGAATACCAAGCTCTGGGAGCTTGCTTCTTTCTATATAGCGCCTTCCTCAATCTGCACACATGAGAATCTCTCCCATGCACCTCAAAGCCCTATGGCTGCTCAATGTACACCTCCTCCTGTATGAGACCATTTTCAGAAATGCGGTCTTCACATCCATCTGATGGATCTTCCAACCCATCTCTGCTGCAATGGAGATCATTACCCTGATCGAAGTCTATCTAGCAACCGGAGCGAAGGTCTCATCGTAATCTACTCCCTCTACCAGTGAGAACCCTCGAACCACAAACGAGCCTTGTACTTCTCATGTTGCCATCAACAACATACTTGATTTTATAGAGCCACCTACACCAAGTTCATCCCTCACTTGAGTTATCTTGGTAAGATAGGTGGCAACATTTTCAGTGTTGGTCATTTAATGCTCTTTAGTTTCTCCTTCAATACCATTTTCCGATTTTCATTGGAACTCTGGTAAAGTTTGGTTAAGGAGTCCCACATCTCATAGGCATTGGATTTCCCGGTCACATGCAGAATCACATGGTCCTTGATGGCATCAAGGATGATTCTTTTAGCCTTAATATTCTTCTTAGTGTAGGCAGCCAAAAAAGTAGCATCTGTAGGCACCGTCACAGGATTCATTTGTGTGTTCTCCACAATGTCCCATAACTCACACTCCTGCAGAAGCAACACATTCCTCCTGCAGAAGCAACACATTCCTCTCCTTCCATGAGCTGAAATTAGCAGCTCCATCCAATCTATCCTCAACCCTCAAAGCAGTGGCCATTGACCCTCACAATTGAAACACAAGCGCAAAACTTTTTGCTTGGTGAAGTACCTCTCTCCCTCAACAAATTCTCTGTGCTCTATCGCTGATATATTTCTGCTCTTTCCCACTTTGAAGCTCTGAGACCATGTAGAAAATTCAGACCCCAACCCAGTTTCAAGTCTCAATGAGATTCAACATAGTTTAATGCCCAACCCACATTGCATTTTCTGTTGCAAATTAGTTAGCATAAAAAGTTTCTCATAACAGGAAACACACGAAGTTTGCTACAACCATAAATGTAGAAATAAAGCTCATACCCATAAAATTTGACACAGGAATTTTGGTCAAAATAGACCCTGGAAAAACCCGCAAGGGGAAAACTAGTGAGAGAGGGAAGGCTTTTATTATTCAGAGCTTTGAGAGAAATTCTTTACATCGGTCATCTTCAACAATTAAAATATATAGACTTATCTCGTTTTCTGTGCCCTCACACAACCTTGAAATGTGTACTAACAACTCCTTGATTTTTGTGCTGAGAAATTTGTACAGGGTACAACTGACAGCATTAAATGCTGTATGGGTGCCTTGGAAATCGTCCCTGTTTGCTAAAGAAAATTTCCAAAAATTTGTGGCTGCAATGCTCCATTTCTTTGCCAAATACTCCCAGAAATTCGTGCAACCTGTCTCCTTGATTTTTGTGCCCTGCTATAGCTGTACAGCCTGCCCAGAATCTGTACAGTACAACCTCAATCACTACTGTAATATGCCTCGATATGTGTGCTGATACTTTTTCTTGGAAATTGTGCCTCTAGCAACAACTCGTCCTCCTCTTTAGCTTGACTTCTCTCTCTCAATCACTCTCCAAATGCTCATGAAGAATGCCAAGGGATGGGCGCCTCAATCCCTAAGTCGAGCTAAGGAAGGCGGACAGGGCTGGAAATAAAGCCCGAATTTGACCTTTTTTTTGTTATTTTGCAAGTGAAGTGTGGGGTTTGGAGAGCAAAGGAGAAAGAGGCAAGTTTTCCTTCAACCAAAGACGAGGAGGAGCGAGATTTTGAGCACTATAACCTGTTTGATGTTGTTGATGCTTTAGATATTTAAAAATTTGAAAAAAAATGAACATTTTTGTATTTTTTTCGTTCTTACGACATTTTCCAATATTTACCGATATTTTCCCCGATTTTGCCGATATTTTCATTTTCGGACCCTCGGCGATATTTTTCCGTTGCTGATGTTGGTAACACTGCTTCCCTTGGCTCACTTATTTTATTAACTTGTTTACAAATGCTCTTGAAGAGACTTATGATCTCTTTAAAATAGAGATGTGGACCCTTATATAGATGGATCGGGTTTATTACAATGAAATTTTACAACTAGGAAGAAACTAGGTGCTTTTGGAAGTCCCAAATGCTCCAATTTAGCCAAAATTGGCCAAAATCACCCCTTGTTTATTCAACAACCTGAATAAAACAGCAAGTTAATTTGGGCAAAGATGCCCAAAAAGTGATTGAAGACCTTGCAAAAAATGTTAGTACATGTAGATAAAATTTTACAGAAAAATGGCTAAGTAATCTAGAATAAAATTTACAAAAAAAAGTGAGTTAAACAAGAAAGAAAAGGCCCTTTTCTTTCTGATATTACTAGCTGTCCCAAAACAGAAAGTAATATCACAAAGATGCCAAGATATTACTTCAAAACTCTTTAGAAATTAAAACTACTTTCAGCCTTTAAAATTTTCAAGAATAATTGAAACTAGAAGTAGATTTGCAAGCTAACTAGATAGATCTAATTTACTTGCTCTTATCATGCAAAATGAAAGATAACTTTATGATTTATCTTGAAATTAGAAAGCTTTACTTTGCATGAATTGAAAGTAACCCAAATTAATAATTTAAGTGGAGAAGGAGAAAGAAGAAGAGTGCTTTGAAACCCTTGGAAATTGGGCAAAATGGAGTTTTAGTTGATGGATCCACAATAGGGGCTATGTCTCCTTGAAATCTTGAAGGGTGAGGTAAGTGCAACTGATGCCTATCCTCCTCTTCAAGTGTGAGATCTGCAAAATATACTTAGAGGTTCCTTGCCAACAATTTGTTAAACATATGATGCTACTTACAAAGAAACTTTTAAATAAGCATGAGCATTAACCGAAATGAACATGCATACTAAAGCTATCACTTGTAAACAAACATTAAGATCAATAAACAAACAAGTTTACAATCTTACCCAATTAGGAGATAGCTCTTCTTAGAAGGCATACAATACACATAAGCAAATTATACCTCACAATTAAGCATTGGACATAGAAGTTCCACACATGAAAGTAGACACCAATGTAGCTTCCAAAGCCTTTTTATTCCAACAAATGATTGATACAACAATAGTACAATGGCACAAATCCCAAGCTCCAACTAGCTTATGCAATGGGAGAGTGCTTCAATATATAGAGAGGAGGGGCGCACTTCTCAAGGAGGGAGGGCGCACCACTTGAAGGTAAAGGGCTTGCCAAGTGTGGGAGGTGGGGCTGCCACCTCTCCCAAACCTTTTCCTTAGTGACACATGGAGCAGCAAGTGGGTAAGAGGGGTGCCACATCTCAAGAGGTAGGCAACCTCCTCTTGGAGTGCGCCACCTCTCCCAAAGAAGGGCGCACCCTCTCTTGGAGATCCCACCAACCACACATAACTCTTGTTTGACTTGACTGTCTAACCAATAGACACTCTTCTTTAGTTGCCACATAGCCTTTTTAGGCTTTATCTCACTCCAACATGTCAAAACATGTTTCCGGCATGTTTCCCAGGAAATAGCACTTGCTGATTTTTCTCTTATTTATTCCGTCTTTTTTTGGGGTTTTTGAGTAAAATTGACTTTTTAGTGATTTTATTAGAGATTAAAATCACTAATTTCACTCACCAAAGTGAGTATTTAGGTAATGTGGGTGCTCTCGGTCCAAAAATGAGCACCCTCAAGGCATATGAAGTCCCCTAGTACCACTTTTTTATTACAACTTTAAACTTTAATTAAAAATTCCCGTTTTGCGGAAAGTTTTTAATTAACTGAAAATATTAAAAAATCCTAAGGGGGACTTAGCACATTTCCATAAAAATTTAGGAGGATGTTTAGCATGGTAATATACATTAGACTCTAGGTTTAGATCCATGCTCAGGCCTAACCATAAGTATATACTCCAGCTTTGGAGAAATTGAGTGAAAAAACTCGGAAATTATAAATTTCCTTTAGACAGCAAAATATAATTAACAAGTAAAAAAAACATTCCAGAGTAACAACTCATGCCTAAGTCGAAGGTGGCTAAGACCTTTTACAAGTTCATCATGCAACATGTCTTATTACAATTCCCCGGAGGGTATGAAAAATGTGAAAAAGGTTGGTCTTATTGACCGGCTGAACTTCTGAACTCTGAATTTTGAACATGGAAATGTTCAATCTTTGGCGGCTCGCTGGAAGTCCATCCTAGTGCAACTTGTTGGATAACAGTCACTAAAGAGACTGATAATTGACTAAGGCCTATGATATATGACATTGCACTTATCATAATCCAACTTGCATGATGCATGGTTATGGATCAAACTTTTTGAGAGGGACTTGAATTACTTTAATGAGAACTTTGGTGGTATAAATTCCTGAATCTACTGTGCATTTGCAAATAATTCTAATTGCAGCTATTTTATAGGTATTGTAGTAGTTCTGATGTATCATTCTGAAATGACAATTGTTGATGTAATTATTGCAGACAGTATAGAAGCTTACCATGGGCGCTCTTTGTTGAGTAACATGACAAGCCAGCGTCTAAATAAGTATCCTTTTCGCTTTTGAAAAATAAAATGTTGAATTAGGAAGTGGGAAAATATAGTCCAGTGCTTTGGTTTCCCATCTTTATTGATGCTTTCATAGTGTATTATTGGCAGCTTGTGTGAACCAAACCCTAGAATATCTTTTATTCATTAACAATATTTCCAGATTAGAACTGGGATATCATTATAGAACTAATTTGGAACTTGAAAGAGCAATGAAGAGCTTTGCAAGGAAATGCAGCAACATTTCCAGGCTTTACAGGTATCTGTCACTTATTTGGCGTCTCACATGTAGTAGTAACTAGATGCATAAGTTGAAGCTTGAACTGAAAATATTTCACTTGGCATCGTCTTTTACTGAAATCTGTAGCAACGAACTTTGTTAGATATTAGAACTGAATCAACCATATTTCTCTCACAATGTCAACTATGATTGCACACAATTCACTAATATAAGTTATCCAATCTCTTTTGTTTGATGCTTTGAAAATTTGGGGGATCAAGTATTAACACTCTCAATCGTCTTTTAGTTGCTCTCGTTGTGTACTAGCAATATGAAATAAATAATCAGAATAACATATGTTCCTTTTGTTACCATGTCTTGATTTTGACATTGCTGAACGACTCAGCATTGGGAAGAGTGTCAGCGGCACTCCATTGGTACATTTCATTCCTTTCACGAGCATGAACTTCAATGTAGTATAAGAAGTAAAATAATTTCTGTCAATTACAGCAAATGCATATTTTTAAATGTTTTAAGTAACATTTTTTTGAATTTTGTTTAAAAGCATATGAATGATTGCCTCTAGATATTTCATTAGCTTCATCTTTGTGTCTTGTCTCCAGTGGGTGCTTGAGATTTCTGATAAGCCTGATCAAGAGGAACCAGAACCCGCATTTAAGGTGAATGTCTTTTAAATTAGTGTTTCTACATGCTACGGTAGGCCATTTATTTTTGTTTCATTCCTAACTTGTATATTCTTGGTTCTCCTTCAGAATTTAGAATGCAAAACTTGAATGGTGATACTTCTTCCTGGTGGCTTAAAATATAACTGTTTGATTGTGGAAGGAAGATCTGCTGTTTCATATTCTCTTTTTATGGCAGAAAATAAAGCCCTCTTGTATAAATATAACATATGTTTTCTTTCAGACATTTTTTGTTACTCCCGTTAGACAAACAATTGAGTATTGGTTACAGCATATTAATGTTCAATCACTGGTTGAATAAGCCTGCCATTAAATAACGTCTTTAGAGTGTATCACAACTCTCTCTGGGAGTCGTTGTTGGATGCCATTTTACCTTGGTCCTATCAGATGGTGTATAAGCTAATGTGTTGTACATCGTAACGTAATACTGCTTTGTGTGGAGAGGAAGGAGCCATTGTAACAAAGATCAATTTTATGACATATGGCATATGATTCCATTTCTAGTGTTTTTTGGTTAAAAAATGAGATTTTTATTGCACCAAGAGTAGCAAGGTGCTCGACAGCCCAGTATGGGGCAAATGTCACGTTAGCGTTAGGTTAGGTTAGATAACGTTACATTAAAAAAAAATAAAAGTCGTCTCAATTAAAAAAAATAACAATAATAAAAATAAAGTCGGCTCAATTAAAAAAAATAAAAATAACTACGTACGTACATATGTACATGACAACATCTAAAATAATAAACCAGCATAGATGCATCCTAAACCCTGTTCTATCAAGCACCTATAGGGATCAAATTTCTTAAGGTGTAATTTTTTTATTATCATTTAATATGAAGGAATTAATACGTGACATGGAATGATGAGACGAACAAAGTTCACTCACACAAGAATTATCCAAAATACTTGGAATATAACAAAGTAATCCATGTAGGACTGTAAATAATATATGAATAGATAAGATAAGATGATAATAATATGATTACAATTGAGAATGAGGGCTCGTTAATATACCCATGCAGGGGTGCCCTTAACCAATAGTCATGTCCTTTGAGACATGACCTTTCATTATTAATAATTATTATTATTTATTAATTAATTATTATGTTATGAATATCTATTTATGTATATTTATGTTCATAACAAATGAAATGTTAAAAAAATTTACACCTTAAGAAATTTAATCCCTCTTGGTGCTTGATAACTCCGGGTTTAAGATGGATCTACGCTGGTTAACATGCAGAGCTGTACATAAATACAGGATGGTGCTGCTACCCCATAGTTAAACTATCAGTGTCTGGTAATAATTCTGATGAATCAGGAGACCCTTGTTTGACAAAATAGATCTGTGCTGCATCCCTTACTAGCTATACTTTGTTTTACTTTGCCATTCTATAATGTTATGGACCTAAAACTGTTATGGACCCAAGACTGTGCCAACAATGAACTGATATCACTGTGACAACAGATTTAGTATAAGAAAAGCAGCAGTTTATTTATAACAGCTGTAGATTCAGCAGTGACAGCAATAAAGTTAGCAATAACAGGCACAGCAGGATTCAGCCACGACAGCAATCAATTTAAGCAAGCAAATTCTGAAACATTACTTAGTAGGAGGTCCAGCACTAGGGGCAACAGCTAAATGAAAGAGATTTCAGCACATAAAACCTTCAATTAAACATAGTTAGGAGAACAGTTGTAAACCTTAACAGAAAATCAGTGTGTATTTGATTATCATATAAGTCAGAAAATTAACACTTAAAACAGAGAAACTTTCTTGAGAAGGTATGGTTGCCAACTCAGGTCTGGATTATCCAAGGCTGCAAGGACACTGCTCTTTGCTGAGTTTAGTCTCCTAAGCGATACCCATGAAACCCAAAAAATCTACACCATATGTCTTGCTCAAATGCCTAGCCTTCTATTTATACTTGCTCCTAACCCTAGCCCAAGGGGCAAGGTAGTTACTCCATAAATGTGTGGCCTCCACATAGATGATTGGATGGAATCTCCAATCTCCACCTAACTGATAATGTTGGTTTCAGGCTTCAGCTACCACCCGAGGACAAGGTCAACCAAATAGAGAGTCAAGACAACGGTTTTTCTACTACCTCTAACCACCGTTGACCAAATCCACCAACTACAACTTAACATATGATAAAACACTATACCTAACATAAAGTGCAAAATAAAATACCAATGACTACATAACACCAGGAATGATCAATCTTAAACACAGATCTATCAAGCACCGAGAGGGATCCAATTTCTTAAGGTGTAATTTTTTTATTATTATTTCATTCCATTTCAAGTTTTACATGGTGTGTGTAATTGTTTTCTTAACTAAGCCGACTTTATTTTTATTATTTTGTTATTATTTTTTAATTGAGCGGACTTTAATTTTTTTTAAATGTAGTGTTATCTAACATATCTAATGCCTCAACATCTCCCCCATACTGGAATGTAGAGCACCTTGCTACTCTCGGTGCAATAAATTGCTCAAGGCACATTATCTTTGAGCATCATAATAGCAAGTAGAAATATAAATCTTGGCATTTGAGCAAGATATCTTAGAGTGGAGTCTTGAGTTTTACAAGTATTGCTTAGGGGACTAAACTGGACCAAGGGCAGTGTTACCCACCAAGTTGCACTAAGATGGACTTGCAGTTGAGCCGCCAAAGATCGAACAAATACTTGTTCAAAATTCATAGTTCAGAAGTCCAGCCGGCCATTATGGCCCCCTTTTTTTCTTCTTTACCGCATTTCCATACTGGAGAATTGTAATAAGATGAGGTAGCATGCTGAACTTTGTAAAAGGATTAACCCTCTAAGACTTGGTCATTAGTACATTACTCTAGAGTGTTTTTTTTTACTTTTTAATTATATCTTGCTGCCTTAGTAGTGAGTTATATTTTTTAAGTTTTTTCACTCGATTTCCTCCAAAGCTGGAGTATGTCCTTAGTGGGTAGGCCTTAGTAGGTTGTCTAAGTCTAGTGTCTAATGTATATTGCATGCTAGTCATCATTTTTGAGTCATATGGAAATTGTGCTAAGTCCCCTTTAGGATTTTTTAAAGTTTTCAACAAATAAAAAATTTCCCGCAAACGCGATATTTTTAATTGTAATTGATGGATAAGTTAAATAAGTGGTACTAGGAGGCATTATATATCTTGGGGGTATTCGTTTTCACACTCATAATACCCACTTTACCTAAGTATTTCATTTTTTAGGGAAAATAGTGATTATTTAATCACTTAAAGTCATTTCTCTCAAAAAATGTCAAATAAAAGGCAATAAATAAATAAAAATCAGCAAGCCAATAATTAAGGGAACATGTCAGGGACATGTTTTCCCTTGTCTTTGGTCTGTGGCTTGTGTGGCGAGTTCACTAAGAGAGGAGGCGACTTGATTGGATGAGTTGTCAATTGGGTGGAGATCCCAAAGAGGGAGGTCACACCTCTCCCTTGAGGTGGCGCACTTGCTAGTGGGGACGTCAATCCGAAGGATTGACTCGCCCACCTCCTCACCTAACTTCATGAGGTGTCAATCCCACACTCTCCCTTACCTTGAGAGGTGGCAACCCCATCTCTTAGTCTCATGCTACTCACCCCCTACATGGTCATGCACTCTCTCCTTGGGATTCACGCCCTTTGGGCTATTTAAGCAAGCCTCTCTCCCTTTGTCAAGCTAGTTGGAGCTTGGGGAAAGAATACTTGTGTTGTAATGCTACTATTGTAAACTCTCTTGAGAATTGAATAAAGAAAGACTTTGGAGGTCAATTGTGGATGGTGCTTATAGTGTGGATGCAAATTGTTCATGTGTTTACTTGAGGTAATTGTAGATTAGCTTTATTGCTTTCTAATTTCTTAACATGTCCCTTGGATGTAAGATCTATTTGAACTAGTTTGTTTATATATGATCTTGTTATCCTTCACATTTGCGAATATAGATTTCATGTTTATTTATGTTAATATGCATGTCTTCTAGTTCTCATTTGTAGGGAAATTACATGCTTAACAAAACTTGTTGGCAATAATTGTCTTAGTTTACAGGTTCTCAAGCTTGGAGAGGTGAAGCTTTGGAGTGCAACTCTTCACCCATCTTCAAGATCTTTTGGAGCAAGAATCCCTCAACCATTTCTCAAAGGATCCCGTATCCCAAGGATTCAAATCTTGAGCAAAACTCTTCTCCTCTCCCTTTCTCAAACTCTTTAAAACAATCTTCTTTGGTTACTTTCATACATGGAAGGCTTAAGTTTGTTATTTTAAAGTTAGATCTAAAGCAACTTGTCATTGCATGCTAAGAGCAAGTAGATCTAGATTTCATTTTACAAAGTCTCATTTTTTCAATAGATCTAGCTTGTGTAAATCTATCCTTAGCTATTTTTTTAAAAGAGAAATTTAAAGGCTATAAGATAGAATTTATTTTGAGTGCCTTAAAGATTAATTTGGCAATCTTAGTGCCACTTTACTTGCTGTTTTAGGAGAGCCAGAAAAGACACTAAGAAAGCTTTCTACTTGCTTGTTTTCTTAGTCTCTAAATCATTAACTTAGCATAGGTTTCATTTGACATTTTTTTTGTATATTACTAACAGTCACAGTTTTTGCAGGTACTTTCTAAAAGCTTTGTAGCTTCTTTTGGCACTTTTACCTTGCTGTTTTTTGAAGGTTTGTAGACAGCCAAGAGGAGATGCCGGCCAAATTGTGAGGATTTAGAGCATTCGGGACCCCCGAGAGCACTTTTCCTCTCCAAAAAACAATTTTTTCTTGAAAAATTGTGATGCAAAACTATAAGGATCACAAGCCTTCTCTAAAATATCATTGTAATAAATTAATAAAATCAGTGGGCTATGTTGCCGCCTTATACACACGTGGGAGACGTGGAAGAAATCTTCAATCCACTCGGTGTGTCCTTGGGGGCAAGTGAGAGTTAAGGTGTTGCCACCTAATCCTCAACTCCTTCGTCTAGGCCAACTCCTAGCGAAGCCAAGGGGGGTAGTCCCTAACAAATATACTAAGGCTTTGAAATAAGCTAAGTACAAGAAATGAAATCTAGGAATTTATTATTCTCTTAAACAATCAACCATAAATTGATAAAACATGAACTAAATATTCACCACGATATGTAATCAATAAGCATATACTTGCATCAAAAGCATACTAAGACACAATTGTTAGATGCAAGTTTCATTAAAATTGCTTCCAATAGATAACCAAAATGAAAGATGAAGCCTGTGGCTTTGCTGAAAGTAAAAATTGAGACCAGTGCCTTGAAGTGAATCATGGGCAATGTAGTTCGCGTGTTTTATTAGGATAAATTGATGTTTATTTAATGAAATGGTTTGGGCCTCCTTATGTATCATTCACCAATCTAAAACTTGCCGATCAGGTGTGCCGCAGGTCCAACAAGGCGAGTTGTCAGGTGATTTGACACATGACACCTAGGGTAGAGGTCTTAAACAAATGATACCACTTAGAGATTGCGCTAATTAATCTATCAACCACTGACCAACCCAGCATGTATGAAACTTACTTCCAGCAGATCGAGACTAGCTCACAACTGGAAGGGTCAGGAACCGCACTGAGAGCTGAGGGGAATTTGTTTATTTTAAATAAGGAAATAAATAACTGAAATTGAAATGTGAGACTAATTACCAATTCACACTGACCAGGCCTCTTTTGAGGAGCTGAAGGGATGGTTTATTTTCCAACTTGAAATTGCAGGAAGTAAAACTAATCTAGCAATTAAAATGTTACTTTCCAAAATGAAATCTAATCTATGTGAAAATTGCAGTGCTTTGTGATGAATTGAAAGATTACTTTAGCTTATCTTTAGTTATGAAAGTTGAATCTAAGCTAAAATTGCAAAAATTGAGACAAAGACGAAAAACACAGTTCCCCCAGGGGGGATGAAGAGTGAGAGCTTGTAGCCCCACTGATTTTATTAAATAACTTGCACAAATATTTATGGGAGCGACTTGTGACCATTCATTAGGGGGGTCACAAGTCTTTACAATGTTTTACAAATGTTTATTGTAGAAAGAGGGTGCCCTCGGGGGTCCCGGATGTTCCAAATCCGCCCAAAACGGACATAATTTCCTCTTATCTGTTCGCAAACTTGCACAAAACAACAAACAAACAAAGACAAAAGATGCCCAAAAATACTTTGGAAGTATCTTTTGTTATTAGTAGGAAAGCCCCAAAATTGACTAATTAAACTAGCGTAAAAATTAGCAAAATGAACTAAGAAGAGAAAACTAAAGAGCTTGTCTCCTTAGGGTTTTTTTCTGCTGTTTTAAAACAACGATATAACGACACTCTAATTGCCAAATATGGAATTAAAAGCTTTAGGAAAAGAACTATCCTTTAACTTCTAAATTTTTTGAAAGAAAAGCATGCTAAAGGAGACTTTTCCTATGCTAGATCTAAGTATTTAGATGAAAATTGAAAGTACAAACTTGGATCTAGTTTATCTTATGCATATACACTTAGATATTTAGAAATTGAAATAAAGATAGATCTAAGCTACTTGCATTTCCAACAAAGTAACCACAAATTTCAGATTTTCAGAAAATTTGAGATAAGGGAGAAAGAATGCCGAACGGAAGTCAACTTTGGGCTATGGAGTCTCTTTGATGCACTTGAAGAGGGAATCCTTCTGATTAGATGGAATTGAAAGTGTTAGAAGCTCAGCCTAGAGTCTTCCACTCCAAATTAGAGGTCCTGTAAACTTAGCACAAATCTTACAAGAAACTGTTAAAAGTAGATGCATCTACTTCCTACACATTCAATCTAGAAAACACGAATTCAAGCAAGAATGGCATGAAATCATAGATTAAATATGCTAAATAAGATCTAGTAATGCAAGCAAGCTCACTAATATCTTATTAAAAGGTTACTAACAGATATAATTGCAAAAAAAGAAGTTTACCATAATCTCAACACACCCACAAAAAAGAATTGTATCCACACATTGGTACAAGACACCAAGATTGACCTCCAAAATCTTCAAGTTTTATTCCAACAGCCCGAGAGCGTATTACAACAACATAACTTTACATAACCAGATTTGATTAGAAAAGGAGAACTAGCTCCAATATATAGCAAGAGGGAGGAGTTTCCAAGAGGAGGAAGGTGCACCACTTGGAGAGAGGGGGCGCACCATTTGGAGGAAGAGGGATGACAAGTGTGGAGAGGGTGGCTGCCACCTCTCCCACAACACAAATAGGTCACCACTTGTGAAGAAGAGGAGGTATGGGAGGTGCCACCTCTCAAGAGGCCGGCTGCCCCCTTTG
>SNQJ01S0246825.1:0-13141 GCA_010110895.2 Picea sitchensis
ACTGTCTTTACATTAATTCTCTTCAGCGTATCACTAGAGATAAATCTCTCTCTAGCACCTGGATCTACGAATATACTGTAATTTTCATCTGCAATTGTACCTAGCATATCTAGCATAGTAGACTGGTTCTTAGCCTATTGGTCGTTCACCACTCCATGTATCCTATGGGCCTTGCAAAAATATCCAATTCTAGAGGGTTTAAATGATTTTTTCATTCTCGCCTTCTCAATTAGATAGTCTCGTTGGTAATGTGGCTCACCACATGTACAACATCCATTTTCTGGTATAGTTCTCTTGGTCCCTGTAGTAGAAGTTGTTGGTCTAACAACTTGTGATCTTGGTTTATTCTACTGAACATGCCTAAACTGTTGTTGCTGTGGTCCTTTTTAAGGAGTCCCCTGCTGAGGAGTCTATCATCATGGTGTCATGAACATAGGTCCTCTAGGAATATCTTGATTCCCTAAAGCATGTTTGGATGGTGTTTGGTGCTGCTGCATTTCTGCTGTCACTGATACAACCTATGTGACATCCCCCAAAAAAAGTATTTTTGACTTTGAAATTTCTTAGGAAAATTATTTCGTTTTTGGCAAATTCGAATTTGGCAATTTTTTGCCATTTATGGAAATTTTGAATTTCGAATTTGGTTAATTGTAATTAATGATTATGATTGTTGAGTAGAGATCTGATCTAACTCAACTAACTACTTACTATGACACTTGTATGAAACAAAATATTTTATATCTATTGCAGGAGGACAAATGGAACAACCACGTTAAAATCACCAGACCATGACTCCATGAGTGGGGAACATGTCGGAACTACCTAAGGGATGATTGTTACAAGTGGAAAATCATGAATTTGGCCATTGGAAACCCCTGAAAATTCGGGATTTAGAAAGATGTGAAAATTCCCAAGGGAGGGAAAATACCTAGGCAAAAATAATTTTGGATATATAACATATGCGAGGAGGCAGGACACTGCCTAGTATGCTGGGGAAAATTTATTGCTTCTTGCTATTATGAACACTACTTGCTGAGTGTGAGGCAAGGAGAAGACTTCTAAAGCTGGAGGCATTTGATGAGGAGAAGTTTCGAGTTATCCCTCATGGATTCATGGTAAGGCTAGGGGGTGAACAGGACAAGTGATTTGGCTGCCCTGTTCTAAGGTTAGTAGGAACGTGGTTGTTCCCTTTGTCTTTCCGTGCACTGGTTCAGATATGTTAATCTACCCCTTCACTGGATGAATGTTATATAGTTATATATCTGATAGAATGCATCTGTTAATTCTGCATCGAAGCATTTCTATGGATGAAACCTGTTTGAATGTTGTTGAACTTAAAACTGACAGAATGGACTGAACGAAGTCTAAATGAATTATTTCTATGGAATTAATTACAGAATGAATTCTATTGTTTTTATTTGGTATATTCACTGTAAGATACACCCAGTTAAAATTATTTTTGAGTGCATGTTGTAGATTTGACCACTGTTATAACATGATAAACTACTGGATCACAACATGTATTTGTTATAGGGACATCACTATTATTATAAAGAATGAACTGGTAAAATAATTGAGGATTTTTATTTTTCTGGTAGGAATATAATGTAAATTATAAATAACATTACAAGACATTGTGTATTAGACATGGCAAGAACAAATTTACAATAGTTAAAGTAATGAGTTAAATCAAGCAGATACAAATTCTAGAAGATTCCTACCTGTCATAAGAACATATGTTGATAGAGCATTCAAGTTTTACTTTCAAATTGTATGGACTAAAAAGACCCAAACTGGAATGAACAACCACTATATTAAGGGATTCATTAAATATTAAGTGACTAATATATACATGCAATTGTCCATTCGACGATCGTTACAGTAGGACAACATGGAAATGGGATTATACAATTATCAAGTTCTGTACACATACCATGTAATTGAAAATGCAAAATTCTACCAGTTAGATACAACCTCCCTATATAATCAAAGTATCGACAAAATGGTTATATATATATATATATATAAGTAAGCGCTCTAGATATAATCAAAGAATCACATCTTTAATTTGCTTTACTCTGATAAACTTAGACCATTTTAACTATCCAATGCTTAGATCCAGTTTAACTGTTACAAGTCCAGGATAAAGCATTTCAATAGTAAACATGAGAAATGTCGAAGTAAACAAAATGCTAGAGAATTATATATAAGTAAGCGCTCTGGATATAATCAAAGAAAAACATCTTTAGTTTGCTTTACTCTAATAAGCTCAAACCTTTTTAACTATCCAATTCTTATATCCAGTTTAACTATTACAAGTCCAGGATAAAGCATTTCAACAGTAAACACGAGAAATGTCGAGGTAAACAAAACGATAGAGAATTATAGAGATAATACGAAAATGTCTGTACAATAGGATTGATTTTTAAAAGTATAGACCTTTAGAATTATATAAGATCCTTCCATACGATGCATAACTGTAAGATCAAATTTCGTAGATGTTAGAAACTGAATCTACAATTTAAAACGACAACCTTAGTAATTAAAATTCTAGTTTAGGATAAAACCCAAGTAGTGAGAAGATTTGAATAATCCAACATTCATTACATTATTTCAAATGGACAGGAAAAGAAAATTCTGTAGATAAATCTTCAAAGGATTCATTACTTATAGCAGTTGGACCAGAAATTTAAGAATACACTTGGGAATTTCCCTCTTTCCAACCACTATAGGAAACCGAAAGAAATTATACCGAACGTCTATAAATCTAAATTGTAACCATTTTTGCTGCGACTCCTGAAAGGTTTACAAAAGGGAAATCAAATACCTTTTGTGCTGAAGATGAGAACGAAACATAAAAAATCTTTACGCAAATGAAATCCTGGAAATATTTATCATTTACGAATATCAGTAATTATATGCAAGAAAAGTAAGGAGAACACCAACAAAGTGATAAGTGTTAACAACAGAGTATTCCAGGATAACACTTAACTTTTGATTTGTAGTATCGCATGTTTTTTCTTTTCCCTTACCACTTTCCGTCTGGATAGACGCCTGGGCTGAAGGTAGATGGCGTAATAAATCTCTGATGGGTACCCTCGCATCAACAGGGCCCATCATTAGTGATACATACCAATTCTTGAAACAAATAAAATTAAAAAGAAGGAAAACTTTACAAAGTGGCTATGATTTAATGAAATGCAATAATCAATAGTAATAACTTTTCATTTTAATCCATAAATGGTACAAAGAATATTGTGAGAAACATAGTACAAGCTTTTCATACAGAATCAGGACTATACCTAACTGGTTGAGTCTAACCTTTCCAGAATCCAAATTGCATAAAGTAGTTACAACTCAAAAAATATTACAGAGATATCCCTTCTATTGAATTCCAAATGGGTAGACCATGATAAAGACATTAACTATTATAAGCAAAGGGTCTGATGTACCATAGGATATCACTACTGAACTATTCAAATTTTAGAGGTAACATTTTATTTGACCCTAGACAAAAATCCTTTAGGCATAAATAAAACAACACATGTGAAGGAACCAACAAAATTGGATAAACTATGGAAGTAGGGGTTCTCCCTTGTACAATGAAAGGAAAGAAAAAAATATAGTACTCCACAGTGGGACCTTGCCTTTTCAAAAGGGAATTCTCACACAGTCTCACGAAATTTAACTTCAGGGCCTCGACTTATGGATTGTAAGAAGAACGATAAAAGAGGGTTACGAAACCTTAGGAGTTACAACACAGACAAATGATACATATTGTTTTATCCCTAAAACAAGAAGAGGAACATTGTATTATTAGAAGGGTCGAGGAAGGAATGACCAAAACAATACCCCTCCTACGGGCACAAAAGACAACCAGAAAAGTTTACAGAGGAATAAAAATAAGGGAAGTTTTGAGTGTAAAGAATACACGTATAACAGGATTTACAAAAAAAAAACAGTTTTCTTTTTCCTGAAGAGCCACATCTCCATTTGACCAGAGTAATATGTTAAAGAGTTACTAGGGGAAGTAGATTCATGCTATTTGTTCATTGGTCAAACAAACCTCCATTGTCGACAGTCCCCTCTGTTAAATAAGTAATACACAGAGCCGTTCATAGAATTTCACAATGAGAATCGTAAATGCATAAATACCCTAATAGGAACCCTACCTACTCAGTTAAATGTTGAAAGTACGAAGGACGACTTAACCATGTGACGAGGCACAGTTGACTTGACTGGAATGGGTGAAAATCTGGGTAAGAGCATCGTAACTTCCACTCATAGGTTTCCATTAAACAATAGACACAGATCCTTAAATCCCACCTCACAATAATCCACTCTCTCCCATCAAGTTAATTCGTGAAGTAAATGAAGTCTTTAGAGATTGGACAAGCTAGTACACGTACACAAAAACTATTTGTTATAGTTAACTTATAGTCTGAGAGAAGGCTCTTTAGTTTTTCATTTGGTTAAGTTGAAACAATACGATATCTCGTTACTCAAACTCTACGGGGAAAGGGAATGAGAATATTATTAACCTTAGATATTTCGTAAAAGGAACCCTTCGAAAATCGAAACCATGAATTTTAATGCTAAACTCTTTTCCGGAAAATCACTTCCTTTCAACTATGATTATAGGATATTACCCATGGCCTTATATCTATGTATATATGGTAAGAAAATGTTTGTTTCCTCGAATGGACAGTCTTATAAGTATTGCGTGCAAACCATACAAATCTCTTGTAAGGAGAGACTAGTATTACAAGTCCTAAGTTTAACCTGTCGCATAGAAGCATGTGTTTATATAAGCAAGATTGGATATTTAATCATTGATTTATTTATCAAGTAAGTTAGTCAGGTATGTAGATGGCATATTTTGGTAGGAAAGATTCAAGGCATGTCAAAAGATTATAACCTTAACAAAGATTTCTTTCCTTATTCAATAATCATATAAGACTGAAATTGGAGATTAATGCCTCATAGGAAAAAAAAAATATGATGAAATTGAGGTACATTACAGATGGTATCAGAGAAAAGGTTACAAAACTTGGACCTTGAATAGGGCCACATTATTTACTTAACATATATTTCTGTTATGAAAAAATAATAAACCTTTGTTGTTACAAACAAAAAACCCTTTTTGTTTTGTGTTAATCATGGCAACCCAAGATGATGCAAAAATTAGACATGTTGAGAATCCTGAACAAGGACCTCTTGAAGATCCAAGAGAGAATAGTGATGGAAGCTCACCTATGGAACTTCTAGAAACAATGAGTAATCTCACTGTTGAGCTACAGGTTTTTAAAGAAGACAATGAGAAATTGAAAAAAGGCACAGCAAGAACAGAAGGAAATAAATGAAGTCTTGTTGCGAAGTATAGTAACAAAGAAATCCCCAAAGGACGAAAACCAAGAAGAAGAGGTTAGTAAAAGGGCCTCCAATAATGTTTTCCCTGAAGCAAAAAGAGGGAATATCTCATCTGAATGTACACCTTCGCCTGAAGATAAAACAAAAAAAGACATAAAACAAAACAGGTAGACCACCTTGAGGTAGAATTTAAGAAAATTAAACCAGCTACCTTTGATGGGGAATCCATAATAGGGGAGGATGTCGAAGCATGGTTATTAGACATCAAAAATTATTTTCAGATATACAACTATTCCATCAATATGAAGGTCAAAATGGTCATTTACAATCTAAAAGGAAAAGCCAGCATTTGGTGGCAAGATCTGAAATTGGCCAAGGGCTTAAAGGAAAAATAGATGGAATGGTCTGACTTTAATAAATAATTTAAGAAACAGTACCTATCTGAAAGCTAATATGAAAGAAAAATGAAAGAATTCTATGAGTTACAACTTGGTCAAATGTCTATGGAAGATCTGATAACTAGATTCCTGGAATTACTAAGGTTCGTACCTTATATCCAGGGGGATAAAGTAAAAATTCAGTGGTTCCTAAGTTGTTTACCACAGTCCTACAAGGACATAATCAAATTTGATAATCCCAAGTCCTTGAGTGAAGTATTCAAAAAAGCCCGAATGTGTTATGACCAATACAAATAGTGGACATAATTTCCCAAAGCTTGGAAGGATAAGAAACAAGACCGACTGAACCAGTAGAAGAAGGGATACCAACCAACCCCTTATCAGAATGCAGTGAAAATATTTCGAAGGAAAGTTTTCACTCCAACCATCCAAGCACACAAGGAGGTAGTAAACCGGTAAATCTGGGAAAAACGAAGTTTGGGGACAGCCCCCGGGAACCATTAAAATGCTGGGAATGTGGAGAACCTCATCTGAGGAGGAAATGCCCATGTTTTAATTCAGAAAACAAAATTGTTGTTCATAATTTGCAGGAAGCCTTGATGGTGGGTGGTCTGGGAAGAACCTTGCATCAAATCAATGCAACCGTAGATGGTTGTCATGCTGACCACGAGTCCTCAGTGGTGGAAATTGAAGGTAAAATCAATAACACTCGAATTTATGTTTTAATTGATCTTAGAGCTATGATAAATTATATCACTCCTGGTGTAGTAGAGTCAAATAGACTTAAGAAAATGAGACATGCAAAATCATGGTTGGTACAAATAGCAACAGGAACTAAAAGGAAAGTGGTTGACTTTATTTCTGATTATGAGTTCAGTTTAGATGGTCAAAATATAAGAACAAATCTAAACATTCTACTGCTAGGATCTTATGATGTGATTATCATAATGGATTGGTTAGAAAATCACAAAGAAGTACTAGATTTTTATAAAAATACACTTAAATATGAAGACAAAAATGACACTACTAGGACAGTCCAAGGTATACAAAAACCAATATCAGTTAGACAAATTTCAGCAATGCAATTCAAGAAATGCATGAGAAAGGGGTGTCAAGTTTATGCCATCCAAGTAACAAACCTGTTAGAAAAAGAAGATAAACCCAACTTGGAAGACTTTGTTGTTCTACGTGAAATTTCAGCAATGCAATTCAAGAAATGCATGAGAAAGGGGTGTCAAGTTTATGCCATCCAAGTAACAAACCTGTAAGAAAAATAAGATAAACCCAACTTGGAATAATTTGTTGTTCTACGTGAATTCATAGATGTGTTAGTTGATGAAATACCTAAATTAACCCCTAGAAGGGAAATAGACTTTTCTATAGACCTTCTACCTAGTTCATCCCCTATCTCTAAAGCACCTTACGAGATGAGTTTGTTGGAATTGGCAGAACTAAAAAATCAACTACATGAATTATTGGACAAAGAGTATATCAAACTGAGTGTTTCACCATGGGGAGCACCAGTCCTCTTTGTGAAAAAGAAATATGGTACTCTAAGACTATGTATCGATTATAGACAATTGAACAAAATGACTATTAAAAACAAGTACCCCTTACCTAGGATAAATGATATATTCGATCAAGTAGGTGGGGCAAAGATATTTTCGAAGTTGGATTTATGATCCGGATATCATCAAGTTAGGATAAAGTATGAGGACATAAGAAAAACAACTATTCGAACAAGATATGGACATTATGAATTTGTGGTTATACCTTTCAGACTCACTAACACACCAACCACGTTCATGTGTTTAATGAATAGTATTTTTAGTCAGTACTTGGACAAATTCGTACTGGTTTTTATTGACGATATTCTGGTATATTCAAAAACATAAGAAGAACATGAAGAGAATTTAGGAATCTTCCTAAAATCTTTAAGGAAGCACCAACTGTACGCTAAATTCGATAAGTGCAATTTTTATCAAAATAAGTTACATTACCTAGGACACGTAATATCTGCAGAGGGCATTGCAGTCGACCCTAAGAAAGTAAGAGCCATCATGGAATGGCTAGTACCGAAGGATGTAGTGGATATTTGGTCATTCATGGGAATCACTGGATATTATCACAGATTTATAGAGGGGTTTTCCAAACTACCTTGCCCTATCACATCATTACAAAAAAAAGGGACCAAGTTTAACTAGTCACAGAAGTGTCAAGATAGTTTTAATAAGTTGAAGGAATTATTACCAACCGCACCAAGTTTAAAGGTAGAAGACCTAGATAAAGACTTTACCATCTTTGTTGATGCAAGTAAAGAAGGAATAGGTGGTGTCCTAACTCAAGAAGGACACGTTATTTGCTATGAGTCCTAGAAATTAAAGGAGCATGAGAGAAACTACGTCACTCATGAATTAGAATTGGCAGCGGTAATACATGCCTTAAAAATGTGGCGACACTACATAATGGGTAGAAAGTTTCTATTATTGACAGATAATAGCGGTGTGAAATATTTGTTTAGTAAGCCAGATCTTAATGCAAGACAAGCAAGGTGGTTAGCCTTCTTAAGCGAATTCGACTTTGAGGTAAGACATATCAAGGGTAAGGAAAATAAGGTAGCAGATTCTTTAAGCAGAAGAGTCTATGGGTTATTTGAAATGAATGTCAAACGGGAAAAAAGTGATCTGGAACATAGAATAAGGATTGAATGTATTAACGACAAAAATTACACTAAGAAAGTGGCAGAATTACAAAACACTACATTAAACTCAGACAAACCAGATCTGGGTATCGACAAAAATGGCCTATTATGATTTAAAAACAGACTTTACATACCAGATTCAGTAGAGTTAAAGATAACAGTTTTGGATGAAGTGCATAAGAAACCGTATTATGGTCATCCAGGATACAGAAAACGATAACAACACTTAGAAAATTATTTTATTGGCCTAATATGAAGGGAGAAACAACAAAATATTTATTTAAGTGCCAATATTTTCAATAGGTAAAGGCTGAACACCAGCATCCAGTCGGCCTATTACAACCCTTACCAATACCAGAATGGAAATGGGATACCATATCGCTGGACTTTATTACAGGTTTGCCTAAAACTCAGAAACAAAATGATTCTATTATGGTTGGAATCGATAAACTCAGTAAGTTTTCACACTTTATTCCTGTAAAGTCTACTTTTAAATCTATAAACATCACTGAAATATTTATGAAAGAAATTTTTAGATTGCATGGTATTCCTAAAATGGTGATTTCGGTTAGAGATGTAAAATTCACACCGTTTTTTTGGAAAATAATTGTTTGCAGGGCTAAATACTAATTTGAATTTCAGTACGAGTTATCATTCACAAACGAATGGATAGACTAAAAAAATGAACCAAATCATAGAGGATATGCTCCGCATGTACGTAAGAAAAAAACCAAGCAAGTGGGAAGACTACATGTACTTGGTAGAATTTTCATATAACAATGGGTACCAAACTTCGGCTAAATTGAGCCCCTTCGAGGTACTGTATGACAGAAAGTGTACTACTCCAATTAGCTGGGATAACTTGGTTGAAAAAATCATGGTTGAACCAGAGATGCTCCAAGAAATGGAAAATACGGTAAGAAAGGTACAACAGAACTTAAAGGGGGCACAGGACAGGCAGAAGAGTTATGATGACCAGAAAATAAGACACTTGGAATTTCCAGTGGGAGACCATGTTTATTTAAAGGTCAAAGCCTGGAAAAGTTTTCTAAAGTTAGGAAACTATTCCAAGTTGGCACCCAGGTTTTGTGGGCCCTTCAAGATACTAGCTCGAATTGGACCTGTAGCATACCAACTTGCACTTCTAGCCCATCTAAAAATTCATAATGTATTTCATGTTTCTTTGTTAAAGAATTATGTTCATGACCCTACTTATATGATCGATTGGAACTTGGTGCAGGTGGAACCAGAAGGAGAGTTCCAGGAAGAACCCCTGCGTATTCTAGACCGGAGAGAAATAACACTTCGGAATGGAGCCATCGCTCAGGTAAAGGTGCAATGGAAGCACTTTAGCCCTGAGGAGGCCACTTGGGAGTTGGAGGGAGATTTGAAGAAATATCATCCAATCATATTCTAGGAAAGGAAGGAACACTAAGGACAATGTTTTATTGAAGTGGGAAAGGATGTGACATCCCCATAAATAAATTATTTTTGAATTTGAAATTTCTTAGGAAAATTATTCTGTTTTTGGCAAATTCGAATTTGGAAATTTTTTGCCATTTATGGTAATTACGAATTTCGAATTTGGTTAATTGTAATTAATTATTATAAATGTTGGGCAAAGATCTGATCTAACTCAACTAACTACTTGACTATGACACTTGTATGAAACAAAATATTTTATATTTATTGCAGGAGGACAAATGGAACAACCATGTTAAAATCAGTTGACCATGACTCCATGAGTGGGGAACATGTTGGAACTACCTCAGGGATAACTGTTACAAGTGGAAAATCAGGAATTTGGCCATTGGCAGCCCCTGAAAATTAGGGATTTGGAAAGCAACGAAAATTCCCAAGGGAGGGAAAAGACCTAGGAAAAAATAATTTTGGATATATAGCATATGTGAGGAGGCAGGACGCTGCCTAGTATGTTGGGGAAAGTTTACTATTTCTTGATGTTATGAAAACTACTTGCTGAGTGTGAGGCAAGGAGAAGACTATTGAAGCTAAACGAATTTGCTGAGGATATGTCCCGAGTTAGACCTCATGGATTCATGGTCAAGCTAGGGGGTGAACATGACAAGTGATTTGGCTGCCCTGTTCTAAGGTTGGGAGGAACGTGGTTCTTTCCTTTGTCTTTCCCCGCACTGGTTCAAATATGTTACTCTACCCCTTCGCTGGATGAATGTTATATAGTTAGATATCTGATAGAATGCATCTATTAATTCTGCATCAAAGCATTTCTATGGATGAAACCTGTTTGAATGTTGTTGAACTTAAAACTGACAGAATGGACTAAACGAAGTCTGAATGAATTATTTCTGTGGAATTAATTACAGAACGAATGCTATTATTTTTATTTGGTATATTCAATGTAAGATACACCCGATTAAAATTGTTTTTGAGTTAATGCTATAGATTTGACCACTGTTATAACATGATAAACTACAGGATCACAACATGTATTTGTTATAGGGACAATGCTATTATTATAAAGAATGGACTGGTAAAATGATTGAGGATTTTTATTTTTCTGGTAGGAATATAATGTAAATTACAAATAGCATTACAAGCCATTGTGTATTAGACGTGGAAAGAACGGAGTTACAATAGTTAAAGTAATGAGTTAAATCAAGCAGATAAAAATGCAAATTCTCGAAGATTCCTACCTGTCATAAGATCATATGTTGATAGAGCATTCAAGTTTTACTTATATATATATATATATATATATAAGTAAGCACTCTTGATATAATCACAGAATCGCATCTGTAGTCTACTTTAATATGATAGACTCAGACCTTTTTAACTATCCAATGCTTAGATCCAGTCTAACTATTACAAGTCCACGATAAAGCATTTCAACAGTAAACATGAGAAATGTCGAAGTAAACAAAACAATAGAGCATTATAGAGATAATACGAAAATGTTTGTACAATAGGATTGATTTTTCAAATTATAGACATTTAGAATTATATAAGCTCCTTCCATACGATGCATAGCTGTAAGTTCTAATTTCGTAGATGTTTGAAACTGAATCGACAATTTAAAATGATGGCCATACTAATTAAATTGTTAGTTTAGGATGAAACCCGAGTGGTGAGAAGATTTGAATAATCCGACAGTCATTAAATTATTTCAAATAGACAGGAAAATAAAATTATGTAGATAAATCTTCGAACGAGTCATTACTTATAGCAGTCGGACCAAGAATTTAAGAATACAATTGGGAAATTCCCTCCTTCTAACCACTATAGGAAATCGAACAAAATTATACCGAACTTTTATAAATCTAAATTGTAACAGTGTCTGCTGAAACCCGAATACCTTTTGCGCTGAAGACGAGAATAAAACATCTAAAATATTTGCGCAGACGAAAGCCTGGAAAGATTTATCATTTATGAATATCAATAATTATATGCAAGAAAAGTAAGGAGAACACCAACATAGTGATAAGTGTTAATAACAGAGTATTCCAGGATAACACTTAACTTCTGATTCATAGGCTTGCATGTTTTTTCTTTTCCCTTGTCGCTTTCCATCAGGACATGCGCCTGGGCCGAGGGCATATGGCACAATAACTCTCTGATGGGTACCCTTGCATCAACAGGGCCCATCATTAATGATACATACCAATTCTTGAAACAAATAAAACGAAAGACAAGGAAAACTTTACAAAGTGGGCACAATATTAATGAAATGCAATAATCAATAGTATTAACTTTTCATTTTAATCCATAAATGGTACAAGGCATGTTGTACGAAACATAGTACGAGATTTTCATACAGAATTGGGACTATACCTAACTGGCTGAGTCTAACCTTTCCAGAATCCAAATTGTATAAATTAGTTACAACTCAATAAATATTACAGAGATATCCCTTCTATTGAATTCCAAATGGATAGACCACGATAAATATAGTAACTATTATTAGCAAAGGGTATGATGTACCGTAGGATATCACTACTGAACTATTCAAATCGAAGAGTTCACATTTTATTTGACCCCAGGCAGAAGATATAAAGAAAACAACACATGCAAAGGAACCAACCAAATTGGATAAACTATGGAAGTAGGGGTTCACCCATGTACAATGAAAGTAAAGCAAAAAATACAGTACTCCATAGTGGGACCTTTCCTTTCCAAAAGGGAATTCTCACACAGTCTCACAAAATTTAACTTTAGGGCCTCAACTTATGGACTGTAAGAAGAATGATAGCAGAGGGTTATGAAACCTTAGGAGTTACAACACAGATAAGAGATACAGATTGTTTTCTCCCTAAAACAAGAAGAGGAACATCGTACTCTTAGAAGGGTCGAGGAAGGAACAACCAAAACAATACCCGTCCTACAGGCACAGAAGACGGCCAAAAATGTTTACAGAGGAATAACAATAAGGGAAGTTTTGAGCGTAAAGAATAAACGTATAACAAGATTTACAAAATGAAACGGTTTTTTTTTTCTCGAAGAGCCACCTCTCTATTTGACCAGAGTAATATGTTAAAGACTTACCAGGGGAAGTAGATTCACACTATTTGTTCATTGGTCAAATGAACCTCCATTGTCAACATTCCCCTCTGCTAAAGAAGTAATACATAGAGCCGTTCGTAGAATTTGACAATGAGAACCGTAAACGCATAAAAACCCTAATAGGAACCCTACCTAC
>SNQJ01S0246826.1:0-13019 GCA_010110895.2 Picea sitchensis
TTTTTTATATTTTTTTGGAGATTATTTTTGTTGAAATTATAATTTTGAATTGATGAAATTGTTTTTTTTAATGTAAAAATAGTTTAAATGTCTTGAAATACATCTTTTGTCACTAGATTGTGTACAATTAACATATAATATCTGCAATTGAATCATTCTAAAATTATTAGTCCATCCATAACTAGTTTAGAATACTAGATTAGTTTAAAATTTTACCTCATCTGACGTCTTTATTGCACCTCATAAATTTATTTATCGCACCAGATAACTTTTCACCACACAACGACATGCTTCCTAGATTTCTTAGATGAGACATCTCAGTTGTAATGATCCAACTTATTGTTTCGTAGGCGCAATCTTTCCAACCTATGGAGCATGCTCAATTCTGATGGAATATTGCCACTTAGGAGATTGTCATCCAGTTTGAGATATATCAAGCTTGTCAGGTTGCCAATTTCATGAGGTATCCTTCCATGTATACTGTTTTTTGATAAATCTAGTAAAGTGAGGTTGCCCTAAAATTGAGGGTACGGTTCCTGTGATATTGTTTACTCCTAGGTCAAGCATTTTCAATTTTGTGAGCATACCCAAATCTCTAGGAATGCTTCCACCCAAATGGTTCTGAGTCAAAGACAAGATTGTTATATTGGAGAACCCACCTATAGTAGCTGGAATGGGACCTTAAAATTCATTGTTATAGTATCTGGAGGTTGGAGCAATTGGTTAATGCAGTCAGAAAGGGCAAAGTGGGAGTGCTAACAAGTTGGTTTCCATGTAAATAAAGGCTTTCAATATGGGCCAATTTTCCAAGATCTTTCAGCACTATTCCAATTAACCAATTTTCACTGAGAAAGAGTAGCCTGAGTTGGGAAGAGTTGGTAAGACAATCTAGTATATTTCCTATTAGTTTATTACCCCATAGATGTAATTCCTGGAGATGGGCAAGTTTGGCATCGAACTCTAATGGAATTGGTCCACTTGGTTTGTTCTCGTTCAAGACCATCCATTTGAGTAAATTGAAATTGGAGAGTGAAGGAGGAATGGTTCCATGTAGATTGTTCTCACCTAAAAAAATCTCAACCAAAGAAGAGAGTTTCCCTAAAATTTAGGGTACGATACGTGTGAGATTGTTTAATCCTAGATCAAGAATTTTCAATTTTGTGAGCATTCTCAATTCTCTAAGAATTATTCCACCCAAATGGTTCTGAGACAAAGATAGGACTGTTAGATTGGAGCACCCACTTATAGTAGCTGGAATAGGACCTTGTAATTCATTTCTATCAAGCCAGAGCTCTCTTAGGCCAACAAGGCCTCCCAACTCTGGCAGAATATGACCATGAAAATGATTGTTTGAGATATCAAGTACCTCAAGGAAAGAAACATTGGCAAGAAAAGGAGAGAAAGGAGCTCGTATATTCATACCTAAAATATTGACACCAACCACTCTCTGGTTCCAAGAACTACACTCAACTCCTGTCCACTTACATAAGCTGATACGGGTATTCCAATTCTATAATTTATTGTACAGATCATATATGAATGCTTTCTTGAAAGAAAACAGATCATGTTGATCGATATCATTGTTGGTCAATGAATGATTAATTGAAGATGACAATAAGAATTCCATGAGTATTAGTTGTATCATTAGTGTATGCATTTTTCTAGTGACACTTGCTACCCTTGAAAATGGTGTTGTCATTTTCATGAAGGACATTTTAGAATATAGAATCATGGGCACGAATGAGAGGATGAACATGAACATAATGTTGGGATGTGTTTCAGAGCCATGCAAGTGTATGGTGACGAACACAGGAGGGAACATACGAATAGACTGTAAATCTAAAGTCAAATATGTGGCCCGAGGTAAAATAAATATGCCTTTGTTTCAGCAGTAAAGGTTTGAGGCTCACCAACAACTATTTGAATATAAATATGCCTTTGTTTATGAGTTTATTCCAGTGCCTTCCATTTATGATATTTTTGGTTGCATTCGTACTCAAATTTTCTTCGAGACACTTAAACAAGCAACATATATTTATTTCGCATAACTAGAGGATCATGCATATGTCACAAATCCGATATAAGGGCTTCAGAATCATCCTCACCAAATTTGGATGTGTTGAAGACAACATCATTCCTTTAGCCACTAACATTATATAATTGTCTTCATACAAGAAGCACACACAACATCCTTGGGCAACATAAGCTTCCAAACAAAAAATCCATTTGCAATATGAAAGACATAGAGGAAACACAATTCATTACCCAATTTACAAAGTGAAAACATAAACCCAAATGAATCATCGTCATTCTCAAATACATCTAGTTGGCCTTCTCATTGGATTTAAGAAGATCCATCTTGATAACCATTGAATAAATCTTCTTGGATTTGATGAAGTGTAGAACTTCCAGAACCCATAATGGTGACATCTTACATTTGATGGAATGTAGACTTATAATTGACTTCTTAGAAACAAAAATTGACATTTCTCTTTTCTAATGGGATGATATACCTCTTATTATCTAGAGTTTTGTGAAAATACTGAATAACCTTCTATCCAAACCATAACAACAACTTGCTTCCATTTTTTATTAAATATCACCTTCACCACATGAAGAAAATTCCTCTCTGTCTTTTGGAAAATATTCCAACATTGGTTGATGAGATAAACCATCTCTTCTTACCATTGTAATCTCGACTTGATGTACTAACAAATACATCCATATAATTTGAAAATAAATGGCATAGGATCTAAAAATATGCAATAAAAATCCATCAAGATCATCTTAGAATACCAATTTAAGGCCTCTGTCTACAATTTGAATCTTATAAAACACATGGTATCTGCAACTATATAAAATTGTTCAATATTGGCAATTTGTTTGATTTCCCAACCTAGCAAAGTTAACAACCATAGAAGCATCAATGGTAATTTTAATTCAACACTATCATAAAATCTTTGACCATGTTATCTGATGGGTTTTTTGCAAGCCTCTTTGTCACAACTCCAAAAATAAGCACTTTATTCAACATACACACAAAATATCCATCCAATTCATCATAGACAAAGATAAAATAATAGAGTGCATTTCAGAGATTCTTGTTGTCCAAGAACTCTCCAAATGCAACAATATTTGTCAATATTCTAACATATCTAGTAAGATTTGAAATGTACAGATAAATGGGCCATGATTTGAATCTCATATCTCTTTCCTGAGATCAAACAAATAGACCAATATAGACCTGTTTATAATTCATCAACAAACCATTCAAATTTTCAATGGAGTTTTTTTTTCAGTCTTTTTGCTCAAACTAAACAAAATTGTATCCATTTGACTGACCATTTTCATCTGTGGCCACTTTGCAAGAAAGAATTGGACAAAATGAAAATATTGTATCATGCAATGCTCTATTATGTATCGATTGATCAGAGAGTTAATGAAGTTTAACTCTTTGTCCTAGGGTCTATTTTGCTCAGTTTGATCAATAACACAAGACTTTTGATCATTATGTTACCTTCAACAACTGAAGGAGATTACCTACCAAGTTAAAACAAACATTAAATTTGAGTCAATATCATTATCATCTTAATTTTAGACATTATATAAATTGTGTTCCTCCAAAGTTACATCCTTATTAGATAGTTTTTCACACTTAACAATAGACTTAATGATCTTGAATGAGATCCAACCTTGTAATGGAAGAATTAGGCATGTAGATTGACGCATACCAAAAATTACCTTAACATGTTGTCACTGCTAGATTCAACTAAGATTGTAAGCCTCCTTATTGTCTTCATGAAATCTATGGATTCAATTCAAAAACAATAAAATATTTGCTTAGTTCCCTGAAAATACACATAAGAAATTATTCCTAAACTCAAGAAGAAAACACAATAGGAAAGTTCTTCTAACTAATACATAAGATTTCTCTCACATTGTAGTTGCTTGTGCTTTCGATTTTCTTAGCAAAGACAACATTAACATGATATGCAGAGACATTTTGTAAATCAAAGAAAATAGATTACAATTGTTTTCTTTTAGCCTTTGCCCAAGCCCTAATTTAGTAAATGGATCAAGTGTAAGTTTTGAAGTGAGATCAAATTACCTAGAAGGTTCCTCTCCAACCTCCCTCATAATGTTACCAATATCCTTGTAGATAATACAGTTTGATAGCTCTAAATATTCAATACCAAGCATTTTTTCGTAACATGTCATAGAGTTGTTTATAATTGTTGAACATTGTCAGATCAACGGTTCGACCTGCTTTTTCAATCTCACTAAAGACATTGCAAGGGAGAAATGTATTCTCTAATGTCTTTTCATACCCAAAAATTTAGACCATGTTTCTCCATACAATGTGATAATGCATTTGTCCATGCTCTTCACTCTTTCCACTTGCCCTTCGATGTAGGTAAGGTAAGACAACTACAAGGCCTCTCCATTCGTGATTTGAGGGAACCCATGGAAAAATAACTCTGAATCATTTTGAGTACCATAAAACTAGGGAGAAATACCTCTAAATCGTTTCTATTACCAGAAAATAGGGGCGAAAAAATT
This sequence comes from Picea sitchensis, assembly GCA_010110895.2. NCBI lineage: Eukaryota > Viridiplantae > Streptophyta > Pinopsida > Pinales > Pinaceae > Picea > Picea sitchensis. The sequence continues at coordinate 4,561 of SNQJ01S0246826.1, forward strand.
ATGCATCATTGCCATTACCAGAAAATCGGGGTGAAAGGGAGGATCCCGTTCGAATTTTAATCTAGAACAAAATGCTATGTGTATTGAAATACTCCAACAATAGTATGGGTATCATGACTTTTACACCATATCCCATTTAATTAACTTTGGGAACCATTTTCCTAAAGTTAATTTCACTCATAAAGACATAAATATCCCCTTTAATTAACTTTAGGAACCATTTCCCTAAAGTTAATCTCACTTAATTAATTCATAAACCCTTTTTATGACTTTCCCTCCTATTTTTAATTTAGAAAACAAAAAATATGAGAGAAATTCCATATTTTTCCTATAAAACAAGGAGAGGTCTTCCCCCATTTCAATATCACTCTTTCATTCCTCTTTCTCTGATTTTCCCTCATTGTGGATGTTTTCCCTAGGTTTGTCCCTTTACCAATGAAACCCTAGTTTGAGGAGCACGCTATTGCATCCATTTGTAACCAGAGGAAAGAGAAACTACAACCACACACTCAAGGAAATCAAATAACCCTCTGAAGGAGAGGCCAATAAAAGATAAACACCTTCAAGATCTCTCCACCAATGATATTGTGAAGTCTACCATTTGGGTAATGGATTCATTTATTCTTTGATCAAATAGTTGTTCTTGTCTTTTATTTGTTTTGTTGCATTTTACTTACATATATAGGAATAAAATAGCTTAGAGAATAAATTAGTTCATTGAAATATAGGGTTTTTAGTTTTCTAACTCATTTGTTTGTGATCTTGTAGCAACCACAAGGTTTTCAAAGTTTATCACTCTATTTGTACATTTGCACCAATAGAGTGGTGACTCCACTAGGGATATGAGTCAATCTCAAGATCGTTGATTGTGGGTTTGTGGTAAATGAGTTTATTTGTTTTTCTACGAGTTTTTTAGGTTTTTTTGACTTCTTTTAGCTTTGTGTTGTGTTTGCAAGTGACAAGGGTTGGAAACCACAAAGGAATCCCACAGAGTTAAGCTCCGAGGTGCAGGAGACCTCTAGAGACCATCACACTTATTGGGGTCAACAAGTGCATTAACCAATGCGTCAAAAAGGTCTGGTTCCTTTGTTTGTCAATGTAGGAAACACGGTACCTTTCGTCATGGGTCAACACAGTTTTTGAGGTAACTTTATGTAGGGGTTAAAAAAAATATTTTTTCTAGTTTTTATCGCTTTCGTGTGTCTACTAGGTTTATATTTAGGGAATGTGGATGATTAGTTAGATTTTAGTTTGTAGGTTTGGCTTAAAACCCTTAAAAATCCAAAGGATTGAGGAACAAACCCCCCTATGGTTTTACTACCTTTCCTTCAAGAGTTTTTTTAGGTTTTGACTCTTTGTTTGTTCTCTACAAATAGGTTGTAACTTTGCATTTCTATGGTTGTTTACATCTATAGGTTTATTTTCTTGCAATTCATTTCATTTTAATTTGAAAAATCAAAAGAAACATAGGCATATAGATAGTTGCATTGCAATTTTTTTAATTGTTTGTTATAGTCATGGACCATTTCATTTTTTCTATTAAAGAATGCTCATGTAGGTCATATTTGCATAGATCGTGTGTGAATGGCATAATTTAAAAAAAAAAACTCCAATATTGGTCGCTTTAGCGACCAACCTGTTCGTCGATAGTATAGCCAATTGGTCGCAAACATCAACGTGTTAGTCACTTTGGCGACCAACCTATTCGTCGATAGTATAGCCAATTGGTTGCAAACATCAATGTGTTAGTTTCTTTAGTGACCAACTTGTTAGTCGCTAGAGCGACCAACATGTTCATCGCTAGTCAGTTAGTCGCTAAGGTGATTAACTGCTCCTCCTTCTTTTGACCATTTTAACTGATGGTTTGGTCGCTCTAGCGACTAATATTCGTCATTCTAGCGACTCATAGTGGTTTATTGACTAAGTTTTCCAGGGTTGTTTTGTTCACTCTTGCGACTAATATTAGTCGTTTGACCGACTAACATTCGTCGCTAGCCGAACTTTTCCCTATTGTGAACGGGCTTCTTTTTCCGGTCGCTAGATTGGTGAAGATCCATGTGTGGTTGCTAGACCAACGAATTAATTCTGACGAATTTTTTTTTTATCTTGGTTGCAAAAACAACTCTATGCCGATGAAAATTCGCATCTACTTTGTCGCAAAAACTTTCAAATTTAATAGTGCTTGTTTCTTAGTGCTCCAAGAAACCAACCCAAAACCTAAAGAGAAATAATAACGTGTAGTATACTTTCTAGAATTCACATCACCTGCCCAATCAACATCAGTATAACCATGCAAACACATATCCTTGGATTTTTCATACCCAAATCCATAAGAAATAGTGGCACTCAAATTGCAAAGAATTATCTTACTATCTTTCCAATGAACCTTCTTTGGCTTTACCATAAACTCACTAAGTGCATTCACATCATATGATAAATCAGAGAGAGTATTACATAAGTAAAGAAGACTACCAATCAATTTTCCATACAATGTAGCATCCACTTTTTCACTTGGACCATCAAGTCTTAGTTTAGTACAAGGATCCATGGGTGTAGAGATAGGTTTGAAACCCTCCATTTTGAACTTTTTCTAAATCTCCATAGAATACTTGCCTTGAGTCAAAAGGAGCTAATATTTCTCGTGTCATACTTACAAAAAAAGGCAATACTTTATTTCAACTTCTCGACATAATTCATCCTTCAACCAATGAATCAAACCATCTTCATTTCCTATCGGAATGAGATAATCTACATACAAAACAATAATTACAATCCTATCACCATCTCTCAGAAAGTATAGATTAGCATCAACAACTGATTTCTTTGCCCTTTTTTCATGGAACAACTCATAAATATGCATGTACCATGCACAAGGAGCTTGTTTAAGATCATAAAAGGCCTTCTTCAACCTACACACCAAGTATTCTTTACCAATAACTTAAAATCCCTGTGGCTATTTTATATAGACTTCTTCATGAAAAAAAGCATTTAGGAAGGTTGTCTTCACGTCCATCTCGTGAAGAATCCAATTGAAACAAGCAACCAAGGAAAGTATACTTCTAATGGTAGTATATCAAGAAACATGAGAAAAAGTATAATCATAGTTAATGTCAGGTTTTTGACTAAAACCTTTTGATACAAACCTTGTTTTATGCTTCATGGAACCATCAACTTTATGCTTAAGCTTGAATATCCATTTGTTACCTATGCATGATGCTATCATATTCTTCCTGCATGGCTTCAACTGACTATCCAGAACTTAAAGCCTCATCAAATGTACTAGTCTCATAATCAACTAAGTTACTCATCAATGCAACAAAGTTATTTTCATACATTCTATTTAGAATTATGGGTTGTGTAGATCTCCTAGGAGGAGACAATTTTGGCTTGTCCTCATATTTCAAGACTTCTACCATTTTCCTTATCCACATCGGTTTTTTCCTCATTACTTCATGATTCTCATGGTGGTTTCTACCACTCACCTCATCTGACCCTTCCTATTTTATGTCATCACTCATGACATCATTACTGTGTTTTCTACCATTTTTCTTATCCACATCGTTTTCTGCCTCACTACTTCATGATGCTCATGGTGGTTTCTACCACTCAACTCATCTCACCCTTCCTATTTTATGTCATCACTCATGACATCATTATTGTGTTTTTCAATAGTCTCTTCATTGACTTTTGTCGCATTTGGTTTCACTTCAATACCAAGAGTGTTAGATGTCATTTTAAAAGAGGACTCGTAAAAATAACATCTTTACATAATATGGTTCTTCTTTCACTAGGAATAAAAATTATATATACCTTGTGTTCATCACTATATCTAACAAACACACCTCTTTCAATGGTAGGTTCAAGCTTTGTTCTCATTTAAGAAGGTACATAAGAATATGTGGGTGATGCAAAGACTTTGAAAGGATCAAAGAAGGCTTTATTTCTGAAAAATCCTCCTCGGGTGTGACATCCCTCAATGACTTTTTGAGGACATATGTTCAATATGTGCACAACAATATTACACACTTTTTCCCAAAGGAATAGTGGCATACCAAAATTCTCCAACATACACCGTGTATTTTCAACAATGCTCATGTTCTTTCTCATCAAAAACTCGTTATGTGGAGGAGTAAAAGGAACACAATACTCCCTCTTGATCCGATTTCTTGCAAAAGGAAATAAATTCATTAGATTTGTACTCTCCACCATTATCACTTCTCAATATTTTGATGCTAAATCTTGTTTGGTTTTCCCCAAAATATTTAAATTCACAAAATTTATCAAATACTTCACCCTTGTGCTTCATGAAGTATATCCAAAACTTTCTATTAGCATCATATATGAAAGTAGCAAAGTACAATGTACCAGGGATAGAGGGAGTACTCATCCATCCACACACATCACAGTGAATAAGGTCAAGAGGTTTCCTAACAAGTTTTTCATTATTTGTGAATAAAGGATCCCTATGATTCTTTCCCATGGCACATTCATCATGTTATCACACATTATTGTATGGGGTGTTTTTTCCTTTGGATTTGGCCCTTGGGTGACAATATGCAATAAAATGGGCTTAAAAACCCACCAAATGTAGTTTATCCTAAGTTTTGTGGTTGGGCGCATTGTGCTAAGGGGCATGTAGATCTGGGCGGCTCATATCTGTGTGCTTATATCTATGGTGCAAGATCCATATCGGACCCCCCTCAACATTTTACCTTTAATGAGGAGGGGGGGGACGGAGTGTCCGAGTTGGTGGTTTTAACTTGCTCCTATGAGTAGCTCTTTCTGCGTTAACGGACCCCCACAACCTTCCACTTACCACTCCCCTCCTCAATCGGTGATAGATGGCTTGTCTTGTCCTCTCACAGCAACACCTATCTTCACTCATGTCTTTCCGTATGTATCCCCTGCTTTATTATCACATCTTTCCACCTCCTCTTATGGCTTCACGACACATGTTCACATGTCAGTTCCTCTCGCGTCATTGTTGTCCTCATTGCGCCTGCCACATAGCCTCTCCTTAGTCTCCTCGTCACTTGAATGTGGCATGTCACCTCCTCCATCATCTCCATGTTTCCCCTCTTGACCAATCACAACCTTTCCCACTTACCACTCCCCTCCTCATCCCAGTAGATGGCTTGTCGCCTTCCTCTCCTGCCAACACCTATCTTCCACTCACATCACCCACTTGCGCCTGTCCCCTGGCACTGTCATACCTCCCTATCATCGCTTCCCATGTGTATCCCACTCCTGCTTCATGTCAAATCTTCTTTCCACCTCCTCTTATGGCTTCACACCTCCCTATCATCGCTTTCCATGTGTATCCCACTCTTGCTTCATGTCACATCTTCTTTCCACCTCCTCTTATGGCTTCACGACACATGTTCACATGTCAGTTCCTCTCGCGTCATTGTTGTCCTCATTGCGCCTGCCACATAGCCTCTCCTTAGTCTCCTCGTCACTTGAATGTGGCATGTCACCTCCTCCATCATCTCCATGTTTCCCCTCTTGACCAATCACCTGTGTCCCATTACACCTCAGCCCAACTTTTGTGGCTCCCACACTATCCTCAGTCTCCTCTTCCCATCCGCAACTGTCCACGTGACCATCTCTCATCCGCTTTCCCATGCCTAACTTACCAATCACTTCGCTAGCGCCCACATCCGTTGTCATGCCTCCCCCGCAAGCATCCGACTCAAATCCAGATGGCAGAATGTTGAGGCTGCTAGGTTCTGCAGGTGCAAAGTTGACTAGGGCCTCCCCAATCATGAGAAAGACACTTATTGAAGCAGGTGGTGGCGGTTGAACTTCATTTCCACCATAAATGGAAAGCCCAAGAAAGGATTGTCAGCAAGTCGGCTCAGCTATAGAACCTTCCTAAAGAACGATTGTGTACAGTCTGCCAGGAAGCATGCCAGGAAGCATGCAGACGTAATGCCTTCAATACAGGGACTCGAGCACCTCGAGCACGCTTATGTAGTTTTTCTCTGAGTATATAGGAGTCTTCCTCATATTTTGTTAAAGGGGGGATGGTTGAGCTACGTTCTCGTATTGTAAAGTTTTAATGAAGCTTTCATTCTTCTGGTTATGTATCTGTATTTGAGACTTCTTGTTTAATGTAAGTCAATTTCCTTTCATCTCTTTATTGTTAGAACACTCGGGCATGGATGATCCAGTCGAGGGTAGTTATGTTTTTGTGATGTAGGTTTGATCACAATGACATCACAACCAATTTTAATCAGTTGCATGTGTTGTCTTTTCCTTCTTACACTGAAGAGATTGGGCATGGATGATCCTGTCGAGTTTTTGTAGCTACATTGTGATGTATGTTTGATCATTATGCTGTTATGAATGTGTTGCTTAAATATACTTTAGTGTTTGAAACTTCGAATCCAAGAGGATCTTGTTTTTTTATTTTTTCCCCTATAGGATGCTAGAAGACTCATGTCCATAGCAGACCTCTTCATTTTCCTCAAGTTCTTCCCCCTACTCACCCTTACTACAACTTAATGACTGAAGTTAGATTGAGACCTCACTTGCCTATTCCAGCCCTGTTTTCTGAGTTAAAGGATATTATCCTGAGTTTGCGTCCATTAGATCCCTCTTTAAATTTATTCATTGTGACATACAACCTGATGGGTACTCGGCTTACCTATGCCAAAATCCAGAGGTGACTTCTAGTGCTAACACATCACATACACCTCCTTTGTTTACATTAAATTAGGGCATACCTTTTACCATCTTTTGGACTTTCTTTAGGATGTCTAGATGAAAAAATATTATGTTACATAACTCTACAAGTGTTTCATCATATTATTTCTTAGACTAGGAACATACAAAACATTTTTTATCATTGTTATACCTGTTAGATTCATAATGAAGAAAAATGAAGAAACATAATGGAAAGAATTGAAGTAATTAGGAAACCATGATGAACAGAGATAAATAAAATATTGGCAGAAAATAAATACTCTATCATCATTAATGAGCAAATAATCATGTACATAGACCTACATATATAATACAAAAATACCATAATTGTACCATAATTGTCTATATAACAATTAGGTAAACTAAAGAAATATGATTAAAGTTTTTAACAATACCTTCACTTGTAATTCCAATAGGAACATATCCTTCTCTTTTCACTTCGTGAACTCATCCAGCATAGGATCTCTTTTCACTTCATGAACTCATCCATCATCCAAGAATACAGACTTTCTTGAACTGTCCTTAAGCTTAATGAATAGACTCTTATTTAGAGTGATATGCTTGCTTGCACTCGAGTCATTATACCAAACATCTTTGTGAGAAGCATTAGAAAAAAAAGTAGATAATAAGGAGAAAAAGTAGATTATAAAGAGAGATTTTCAAACTGGAGTAGATAATAAGGAGAAATTTTCAAACTGACTGAAGAACTCATCAACTCCATCAGCATAATTACCTTGGTGAGACTGATCCTTACCACGGTGTTTTTCTCTCTCTGATTTCTTCTTAGGACAATCCCTTGCAAAATGACCTTTTTCATTACAATTGAAGAATTTAACTTTGTAAATATTTCTCTTTCATGAAGAAGTTCCATCCTCATTGAATAGTTGTTATGGGTGTTTTGGTCTTTCTTCTTCGACCACTTCTTTCAGGATTTCTTAGTCATCAAACATAATGCAACATCTCCTGAGTCTTTCTGATTCTTGTTTTTCTTTCACATCTTTTTCAAATGTGGGTACTATTTCTTTACATGCAACACTGCTGAAAAACATTTCATAATCATTAGAAAAAACATTCAGGGCTATAGGTACTATTTCTTCATTTGATATTTTATCTCCAGCATCATGCAACTGATCCCTCATCATGAAACTGATCCCGATCTCTTTGGCTCTGTCAAGGTATGAGGATACACTTTCTCCCTCTGCCATCCTACATGCATTCAACTTGTTTCTGAGTAGCATCCTTCTTGACAAGCTCGAAGATTCATACAAGGACTTCAACTTGTCCCACAGTTCTTTGGATGTCTTGCACACACAACCAAAGACAATCTCAGATTCACTAAGATAACCATATGAGCCTTAACATCCTTCTTCTCCCACTCGACCTTCTTATTGGGATCACACGGATTTACTTCTTTACCATCAACTATGGAATAAACATCTCGCTCAGTTAAGATAAGTTCCAATAAAATACTTCCTCGAAGAATAATTTGAGGTGCCCTCTAGTTTTTTTAATCGCTAAATTTAAAAGTCTAAATGGAAGACAACAATTAAAACAATTGGCGATTTTCTCTCTCATTAAAAACAAGTTGTTTGCTCAAAAACTCAGTAAACGGATTTAGAGAAAAACGCAGGGCATACGAGAATGAATCTCCTTTATACTTTGCAGCAGATGACTTGTCCTTGCATCCATGTCCAACAACCAATTTTCCTTCATGAATTTATGTTTCTCTTCAAATACACTACTAGCACAGT
>SNQJ01S0246828.1:0-10825 GCA_010110895.2 Picea sitchensis
CTTCAAGAATGAATATGAAGATGAGAAATTTTCCAGGTCCAAGAAGGTTCAGAGTCCAGCATATACAGCAGCGATGGAGTTGTTGAGATATGTCTCCAAGTGGGAGATTGTTGGTTGTGGAGCCTGATTATCTTCCTAATTTATAGGTCTTTTACTTTCAGCTGTGTTTATACCCCATGAAGTATTTACACCCCAGAAGTATGTACACTCTTCCATGCGGGGGAGTGAAAAGGGGGGGTACCCCCTCTGTGGGGTTCGTGGGACCTATCCCCCCGGATGGGGGCTCTGGGGGCAAGCGGGCCCCCAAATCAAAAAATTGCCTTGTAAAAGTATATTGTAATTTCATTGTAAATATGGACCCTTGATTATAAGGTCGCAGATCTAATGGTAGAGATTATGTTAGGGTTTTTTTCCCTATAAGGAAACCCTCTTTTATGAGGGAAATGTATCACGACTATGGATGGTGGTGAATATTGTATTCTGAGAGAGGAGACTGTGAGAGAAAGAAGAGGAATTTACAACGGTTTTTTTTGTAGGTTGTATCCCTTAATTTTGCTGGATAATAATAAAGAAAGGACCTGACAATTTCTCTGGTGGACATAGCCCACACTGGATGAACCATGTAAATCTGTGTCTCTCTTGTATTTTGTGTCTTATGTGTTTTGTTTCTACATTTGTTTTATTTTATTGCTTTGTGGTCCTGCTTTTCTAACAACAATTATCGTTTAGAGAAACACATACAAAGAGTAATAAAATTTCATAGACCCTGTGTAGGCAGCTTATAAAATTAATAATCACATAATAATTACCAACACTGTGCAAATGTTTTATCATGGCTGAAATGTCCAGCCAACCCTCCACTACGATTTTCCTTCAAAAGGTTATCCCGCATTGAGAATTTTGGTATGCACAACTGATTGCCTTTGAAAAACAATCCCTCTTGTATCATATACTAGTCCACTGACTCCTATCTCTCAGTACATGATTTGTACATGCTTCGTATGCTTCCTTGAAGTCTGGATCATCATTGTACATTTCCTTAAAGTGTTCAAACCCTAAGGTCTTCACCTGAAACTCCTGCAAAATCAAACATCTCCTGGTTAATGAAAAAAAGACTTTGTTATCATTTCCAGAAATATGTTTTATGACAAAAGTAAATTTCCTCATAAATTCAATCCACTTTGCATGTCTCTGATTCAATTTTTCCTATCTAGTTATGAATTGTAATTTTTGGTTATCGCTATACAAGAAAAATTACTTTGGAATAAGGTAGTGCCTCCATTTCTTCAAGGATTGAATTATGTCATAAAATTATTCATCATATGTGGAGTATTTTCTCTTAGTCTCATTCAACTTCTCACTGAAATATGCAACAGGCCTATTATCTTGTCTCAAAACTGCTCCAATTGCAACTCCACTTCCATCACATTTCACTTGAAATGTCTTCCTGAAATCTGGTAAGACCATAATTGGTCATTTTGTTATGTTCTCCTTCAATATATTGAAGCTCCTCTCAGCTTCTTCTATCCATTTAAAATATTTGTGCCTCTTCTTCACGGTATCCATCATTGGTGCACAAATTCCATTGAAATCTCTAATGAACTTCCTATACAAACTTTCTAATATATGGAAGATTCTTACTTCAAACATACTCCTTATTGATGGCCATTCTTTGATCGCTTTCACCTTCTCTGGATCCATATTCAATTCATTTGAAGAGTTCACAAAACCCAAGTAAATGAGTTATGTCTTCATAAAAGAGGACTTCTTCAGATTTAACAACAACTTCTCCTGTTGTAGTCTCCTCATTACTAATGTCAGATGTCTCAAATGCTCCTCTTTAGTCTTGCTAAATACCAGTATATCATCCAGATATACAACCACAAACTTTCCAACAAAATCTTTTAGTATTTCATTCATCAACCTCATAAAAGTACTTGGGGAATTTGTTAATCAAAATGGAATAACAAGACACTCATACAATCCTTCATTTGTCTTAAAGGTTGTTTTCCACGCATCACCTTCTCTCATCCTTATCTGGTGATATCCACTTTTCAAATCTATCTTAGAAAAGAAATTTGCTCCACTTAAGCAATCCATTAAGTCATCCATTCTTGGCAAAGGAAACCTATACCTAATGGTGATCTTGTTAATGGCTCTCGAGTCTGTACACATTCNTTGGACTCAACATAGTTGGTACTGCGCATGGAATCAATATTTCTCTGACCAAACCCTTGTCTAACAAATCTTGGACTTGTCTCCTCACCTCCTCATTCTCTTGAGGTGTCAATCTATATGTTTCTTTGTTTGGAATAATTTCTCCTGGTATCAAATCAATATGATGGATGATACTTATGATGGGTGGGAATGAGTTAGGAAACTCATCTACTACTATGTCAAAAAAATTATCCAGCAACTCCTGAAATTCTTCAGGTAAATCATCCATCGAAGTACTTGTAAGGACAACTTTGGGTTTCCTCACCACAACTAAATGCATCTTCTACTCCTTCTTGACTTCACTTAGGAGTTCCTTCCCACTCATGAGAAGTATGCTTGTACTAGCTTCCTCTTTTACTTTCTTCTCCTCTATTGGAAACAACATGTGTGTCCTACCATTCTTCTCCAAGGTGTAAGTATTTTTTCTCCCATCATGAATGACATTTTTGTCAAACTACCATGGTATTCCCAAAAAAACATGGCATACATCCATGGGAATCACATCACACATAATTTCATCTCTATATCCTCCTATTTAAAATTCAATGAGGCATTGTTTAGTGACCATTACCAGGTGTCATTTATGCAACCATGAGACTTTATATGTCTTTGGATGTGCAGTTTCCTCTAGCTCCAATTTCTCCACCATCTTTGTGGATACTAAGTTATTAGTTCTCCCACTGTCAATTATCACCTTGCATACTTTGTCTTTAGTATTGAAATATGTCCTAAACAAACTATTCCTCTACACTGCCTTTTCAATTTCTGGCTTTGGTTTTAAGAGAACCTTCCTCAACATCAAGGATTTTCCATCCTCTACACCTTCTGCTTCAACATCCCTTTTCTGTGCTTCCAAAATGTGAGCTTAACCTCCTCCTTATTTCTTTCTCTCAGGACATTCCCAAGACATGTTTCATGTCTTTCCACATACATAACACCTTAACTCTGCTCCTCTGCTTCTTCCTCTTCCTCTAGAAGAACTTCTTCCACCACCATGTCTTCCTCAGGTTCTTCCTCCTCTTTCTGAGTGGCTGTGTGGTTTCTTTGTATCGTCTTTGGTTTTATGTTCCTTGTCATGGGAAACTCCCTTGGATTTGTTAGGGCTTCTACCTCTACTTCACTGGCTCTATTTTCTGGCCAACTTCTCCTCTACTTTCAATGCAATATGATAAGCATCCTCTATTGTCCTTACTGACATCATGTTGATCTCATGCTTGATTTCATATCTCAAACCATTTATATATCTGGAAACCTTTTCTTCATATTTCTCTCTTTGTCTAGGGCTGATATTCATTTTGTAGAACTCCTTTGTGTACTCTTTCACTATCATACCCTTCTGTCTCATGTTCTGTAACTTCCTGAAAATATTTATCTGATAATATTTGGGCATGAATTTAGCCTTCATCTTGGCTACCATTATGTACCAATTCTTTAACTTTTGTTTTCCTTTTCTTCTCCTCTCAGCCTGTAGTTCATCCCACCATAGTGTCGCATTTCCTTCCAACCTTATGATAACATGTCTCACCTTCTTCTCCTCATCGACGTCTTCATAGTCAAAATATTTTTCCATGGATATTATCCAATCCAACAACTCTTCAACATCCAAATTGCCTTCATACATTGGGATGTCTACCTTTAATCTAGCTCCCAATTTAACAACTGCTCTCAGTAAGCATTCTTCGACAACATTTTCTGCTGCATCTTCTTCAACTTCTATTTCTTCACTTTCTGCCTCATTGATGTCCCCAACATCATATGCCCTCCTCTGTGTTTCCTCCATTGCCTCTAATCTGACACAAATCTCTCTCATTTATATTTATACAATGTGATTGGCTAAAGGTGGCTCCACATGTCTCCTTGGTGGCATTGTGATGACTGTTTATCACACACAGAGTACAACTTTGAGATTTTTTTCGCTACCTGAAAAAAAATCAGGCTCTGATACCACTTGATGCAGACCCCCCTTCTCTCCTCGCAGATTCTTGACGTCCTGATCAAGGATCGTTAATTATTCCTGAGCTAAATAAACTCCTTAGGAACTTGTTGTTATCAAACTCAAAACACAAGCCCTATTATCACCTTTAGAGTTTCCATGGTCATGATCTGATCGTTACCGACCTGTCTGTTGATCGATGGTTCACATAAATTATGGGCTTCCAACATTCTCACTCTTTATCAGAGAGCCCTATCCCCATAATCGACAAAGTGATCTCCCAAACTCCTTTAAATATTGGTCATTGATCCCTTGTCTTGAAACGATCAATGGTCCTGGAAAATTGTGGGTTCGGAACTAGCACACTCATTAATTTCCTCCACTCCTCGCAATAATTCCTCACCATCAATTTCCCATTATCAGATCAACGATCAAGATCCACTATGGGACTCTGCACTTCAGGAGCCTCAACTTTCCCCACACTCGCTTCCTTATAGAGTTCTTTCACCTGGATTTCATGATCCCTTGACATGTGTCCGTCACATATCTACGGTTGTGGTTCACTTCGCTCTTCAGGTTTCGGGAGTTTCAACTCTCAATCTTCGCTTTCTCCTGGGATGCTTTCACCAAAAGATGATGATTTGTCAACACATTTCCCTCAAAAATCGATGGTTGTAGTTCACTTTGGCTCTTTGGGCTTCAATATTTTCAACTCTTAGCCTTCGCTTTCTCCTGGAGTGGTTTCACCTGAAGATGATGAATACTCACCATTTTTCCTCCACAAAGAATGGTTGTGATCTGCTTCGGCCTTTGGGACTTCAGGATTTTTTCACACTCCGCTCTTGGAATCCTCTGAAGTGAAATTACCCGAAATCTCATATTTATTGACACGTATCTCCTGGAAACCAACGACCTGGATCTACTTCGGCCTTTGACTCTTCGACGATTTTTCTTTCTCCTTATCCACAAAACTTCTAAAGTACTTTCACTCCAGAGTTATGGATACTTCAACACTTGTCCCTCTGGATGATGGATGGTCCCTGGACTCTTCAGGACTTCGGAGAATCCTTGCTCCTATGTGCACACACAGACTTAAACCTCATGCGCTTTTGCCCAGATCTGAAGATCTGGAATGATCCTACTCCCTCTACAATGAATCTTAGTCGATGACTCATGAAAACTTCAGAATTTCATTTCCCTTGAATATTTCTCCCCTGTTATCTCTCCTGATATTTATCTCTCAGACCCTTTGACTCTTCAGAGATTTACTTCGACACTTTGTTGAATTTTGGATCTGTGCACTCCTTGTAGCATATTCTTATGCAAGACTTAGCTTCTTGCGGGCGACTGTGCACACCTTGCAATAGTCCCTTTGCACTCCTTACAAATGGAAAGTTCACACTGTCTCTTCTGAGCTTCTGAGTCAAAATTGACTTTGTCACTCTTTACAATTTATTCTCATGCAAAACTTAGTTTCTTGCAACGAATTTGCACACCTTGCAGCAGTCCCTTTGCACTCCTTGCAAATGGAAGTTTCATGCTATCTCTTATGATATTTTGAGTCAAACTAGACTCTGTCAAAGAATTTCTTGCGAACTGTATGCACACCTTGCATTAACTCAATGAAGAGAAATAATTGAAACTTATCCAAACACTTCACAGTTTCATATATTCAACAACACAACTCATTCATTCATGAAAGAAAAATAACAAAGAATTGTTAACAGTAGCAACGCCATGCATTGGATCAATTTTCCTCTGTTATATTCATTCAAATAAAAATGGCTACAATTATGATTAAAAAAAAACTAAAAATTCAGCAACAACTAAATCACAACAATTTCCTACTGATTTGCAGCAGCCTCATTCAGGCATAGAAAACCTCTATTTATCCTAGAGGGCTCCTAGGGTTCCCTCCGACTACTCATCTACTCGAGAAAAAAAACTAAATGCTACTTAATTTCCATTACATTAAATCTTAGGAGTGAAACTCCCAAATCATTCATGATCATTCAACTCCCAAGCATTTTATCTTCTTCAGTTTTCAATCATTTTCAAAAAAAGGACTTGCAAGAAACACCAACGGTTAAGATTCTGAAATGATTCAAAAGGTGTGTTATGGTGTTGAGTTGTCTTTCCACGTGTTCTTGCTGACGATGATCCTACATTACATTATGTGCCTTTAATGTGGGAGGGAGCTCTAGCCTATAGGCTACATGTCCCACTCTATCTAAGACTTCAAAGGGTCCACAATACTGAGGTGCCATCTTGGCACAAGATCCCATACTTAGGGAAATATTCCTAGGCCTAAATATGACATAGACATGATCTTCTGTCTTGAACTCTTTGGGAGTTCTCTTTGTGTCGACATAACTCTTTTTTCTATCCTGAGCGATTTTCAGATTTTGCTTAATCTGAATCACTTCTTGTTCCATTTCTTTAGCATGTTGGGTCTGATTGTAATTATATCCATTGGATTACTCTAGTTGATTGGAATCTTGCACTATCTACCATATATGGATTCAAAAGGGATCATCTTCAATGACTCTTGATAACTGTTGTTGTAGGAAAATTCTACCAATGGAAGGTAGTCTTCCGACTTCTTAGGTTGTTGCATTACAGACATCCTTAACATGTCTTCTAATATCTAGTTTACTCTTTCTGTCTGGAATCAGTTTGAGGGTGGTAGGTTGTGCTAAAAAAAAATTTGGTCTCAAAACCAACCATTAAGTACTTCCAAAATCTTGAAGTAAAATTTGTGTCTCTGTCAGATATAATCTCCCTATGCATGCCATGCACTATGAATATCTCCTTCATGAAGATATTGGAAATATCTAATGCCTTACAGGTTGACTTGATAGGGATGAAGTGAGAATACTTGCTCAATTTGTCCTCCACTACCATGATGGCATTGTTCTACTTGGCCGATTCTGGTAATCCGGTGATGAAATCCATGGAGATGGTTTCCCATTTCCATTCTGGAATTCGTAGAGGTTGTAACAAACCTAATGGGTGTTGGTGTTCTACCTTAAATTGCTAGCATTCTAGGCACTTAGCTAGATAGTCAGCTAAGTCCTTTTTCAATCCAGGCCAATAGAATTGTTTCCTAGTGGTCATTCATACTTTATCCATGTAGACTCTTACCTTAGGTATGAGGTCATGGTCTTGAAGAATGCATCTGTTTCTTGTGGATTCTTGACTCTTTCCTTGACATTCATTTCAGAGGTGCTTATCACTTCCAGGTGAATTGTTTTCACACTTCTGCTAAGGGTATTTTCCTTTCCTTTGATGTGTTTGATTTCAAAATCAAACTCACTAAGGAGAGCCATCCACCTAGGTTGTCTAGCATTGAGTTTTGGTTGACAAATCATGTGCATCAACCCACAGTGGTATGTCATAAGTACATGTAATATTTCAGATATAAAAAGTATGCAGAACATAAATAAAATTCTAGAAATGGTAGATAAGAAACAATATAACTAGAACAACACCACAATAACACCAAAATGATATCAGAATAACACCAGAATGATCACTTCGATTACTAAGAGCAATTTTCACTTGCCTCTTCGAGGGGGAAACCTCCAGTTGATCAGAGCTCTATTACAATAATATCCAAGCTAGGGTTCTCATACCCTCAACTTTTATTTATACTAAATATGTCTATCAAGAGAACCATCTAGAGGAAGATCCTTCTAGAAGCAAAAGCTTCTATTAGGTATTCTTACATTCGACTTAGTATACCTTATTGCAAGGCCTTATTAATATTGACCTTTATTACATCGAAATATATTGTTCTACCTATGTGAGGGGTTAGGTCCCTAACATGTCCTCCCCTTAAAAAAAACCTTTTCCTCAAGGCTTGAGATGTGGAAATTGCTGCAGAATGGTAGTTGGTTCCCAAGTGGCATCTGATAGAGTTGTATCTTTCCATTGGAATAACACTTCCTTGATGGTTTGCTGGCACAGGCGATGCTCACGCTGGTCCAAAACTGCTTGTGGTTGTAGCCAAATGGAGCCTTTTTCGTCCAACTCTGGAAGGTTGGTTTGATTTTGGCACTTAGTTCCAATCACCTTCTTTAAGCATGAAACATGAAAAAAACGATGTATCTTAGAATGAATGGGCAAAGATAATTGATAGGCCACATGTCTCACATGCTTGAGAACATTATAAGGACCATAAAATTTGGGCGACAGCTTCTGAAAATGGTTGGCCTTGAGGGAATTTTGTTTGTAAGGATGCAATCGAAGAAGCACCTGATCCCCTTCTGCAAATTGACATTCAGAGTGACCTTGATATGCTTGTTGCTTCATGCGATTATGGGCCATGACCAAATTCTCTTTGAGGGTATGGAGAATATCCTCTCGAACTGTAAGAATTTGGTCAACCGCCTAGACCTTCAAGACACTTGGTAAATATGAGAGAATTGAAGGTGGATTTTGTCCATATACCACTTCAAAAGGAGTCATGCGGGTAACTGTATGGTATGAAGTGTTGTACCACCATTCAGCTAGGGGTAACCATTGAGCCTACTGATTTTTCTTTTCCGATGAAAAACACCTCAAATATATTTCCAAACACTTGTTGACAACTTCAGTTTGACCATCTGTCTGGGGATGATAAGCTATGTTGAGATGCAATTGGGTGCCTTGTAGCTTGAACTATTCTTGCCAAAAAGTGTTGGTGAAATTTGGGTCACGATCAGAAACAATAGAATACCATGAAGCTTGAAGATTTGATCCATGAAACATTGAGCCACAATGGATGTTGTAAATGGGTGTTGAAGAGCACAACAATGATACTACTTGGAAAGTCGATCAACTACCACCATGATGGTTGATTTATTGTCCGATTTAGGTAAGTCTGTAATAAAATCCATAGAGATATCCCTCCAAATAGCAGGTGGAATCAGAAGCGGTTGTAGTGTGCTAGGAGATTTGACTATTTCTCCCTTGTTGCATTGACACACATCACATTCAGCCAAAACATTACGAACATCTTCTTTCATACAATCCTAGAAAAAGAAATTTTGACCCTATCATAGGTTTTGGTAAACCCAGAGTGCCCAGTTGTGGGTGTAGCATGAATCTCATAAAGTATCGTGGATTTAAGTTTTGACTGTTTACTTAAATACAAATGACCTTTGTATCGAAGCTCATCATGGATCCAAGAGTATCCTGGGGAAACTGAATAATTGGACTACAATTCTTGTATCAAATGTGAACTTTTGGGATCATGTAGGCATTTATGGCGAATGACTTGCAGCCAATCTGGTACAATGAAAGAGAGAGAAAAAATGGAGCCTTCATCGTCATATTTTTGGGAAAGTGAACCTGCAACCACATTGTCTTTGCCTTTATTGTAAATGATGTCATAATCATATCAAAAGAGATTAGTCACCCATTTTTGTTGCTCTGGGGAGGAAATGCATTGTTCCATAAAATACTCGAGGACTTGATGTTTTGTCTTAATTTGGAAGTGTTTCCCCAATATATAAGGGCACCAAAAATCAACAACATGTAGAATAGCCAACATTTCCTTTTCATAGATTAATTTTCCCAAATTTCGTTCAGACAGTTGTTTGCTGGTAAAGTCCAAAGGCTGACCCTCTTGCATAAGGACAACGCCAATACCTTTCCTTGAAGCATCACATTCCAGGACAAAGTTATTTGTGAAATCAGGAAGGGCCAGGACTGGAGTGGTGCACATGGTCATCTTCAAGGTTTGAAAATCCTGAG
Organism: Picea sitchensis; assembly: GCA_010110895.2. Classification (NCBI taxonomy): domain Eukaryota; kingdom Viridiplantae; phylum Streptophyta; class Pinopsida; order Pinales; family Pinaceae; genus Picea; species Picea sitchensis. The sequence continues at coordinate 9,890 of SNQJ01S0246828.1, forward strand.
CAGTTGTTGGAGTCCAAGTGAAAGAATTCTTTTTAAGGAGTGCAGTGAGAGGTGCCGCAATCTTTCCACAATTCTTAACGAACTTGTGATAATAACTTGTTAAACGTTGGATCATGTTTTTATTGATGCTAATGGTTTGATTGATTGATGTCAAGTATTGATTGATTGATGATTGATGTAATATAATATGTATTGTCCTTGATGAGAATTCATAGATGAAGATGGATAAATGAGTTGTCATTGATATGATGAATATGGATCAATGAGTTTTCATTGATACATGATGAATATGGATGGATGTGGTTTCATTGGTATCTGATGCATTGTTGGAAAAATGTATAGATGACACATTATTGTCTTACCATGATTGATAAGGTGCACAAATGGATGAACTCCAAAGTGGTCCTCTTATGGTGAAATCACTCATGGGAAGACGCTTTGTGGATTGAGTTATCCTAGAAGAATGGTATGAGGAACCTTTCTCTCATTATTTTCTTATCATGATTGATAAGGTGCACAAATGTATGAAATCCAAAGTGGTCCCCTTATGGTGAAAGCCCTCACGGGAAGACACTTTGCGGATTGAGTTATCCTAGAAGAATGGTTGGAGGACCCATGATTGTATGTGAAATAATGAGATGAAGATCAAGGAAATTGTTGGTGAAACTACCCTAGATGGATAGTTCTTATCATTCCATTTCCGGTGGTATGTGGAATGTCACATAGATCCTCATGGTTTGAGAGTTATGGCCTTATGAAGATGAAGAACCCCCACATGAAGGCTTATAACCCCCAAGGTCAAAGAAGTCAAACTAACCTAAAAGAAGAAATCATTATTTAAATGATAAAGTAAAGTGACAAAGTCAAGGTGGATTATTTAAATAATAAAGAGAAGTGACAAAATCAATAAATGATAAAGTAAGGTGACAAAATCAA
>SNQJ01S0246829.1:0-13101 GCA_010110895.2 Picea sitchensis
CCACCAAGCGGGGAAATGACTGTGTTTTTGTGGTTGTCGATCGCTTTTCTAAGATGGCGATTTTGGTTGCTTGTAAGAAGAGCATCACAGCAGAAGCCACTGCCAAGCTCTTCTTTGAACGAGTCTGGGTACATTTTGGAATCCCACAAACCATTGTCTCAGATCAGGACAATCTTTTTCTTAGCACATTCTAGTCGAGCCTCTGGTCACTGCTAGACACCAAGCTCACCAAATCCACGGCCTTCCACCCCGAGACAAATGGCCAAACTGAGGTCGTAAATCGAATGATCATGCATATCCTGCGCATGTATAATTCCAAGCACCCTCGCACATGGGATGAGAGTCTTCCCTATGTCCAGCATAGCTACAACCAAGCCCTGCATAGCTCAACCGGCCACAACCCCTTTCAGGTGGGATTGGGATTCCAACCATTAGGTCCCATAAATGTTGCACTTCCCCTTGCGGTCACCTCGACCGACTCCTCTCCTGCTCCAACTAAGGCTGACAAAGCCACCCGATTCATTGAGTGGATCCAGCACATCCGCCAATAGGTTCGGGATATCCTATAGAAGTCCAATGACAAGTACAAGCAGCACCATGATCAACATTGGGTTCCACATAAGTTTTAGGTGGGCAATAAAGTTTAGTTGCACTTGCAGAAAGAATGCCTTACAGGACCCTATCGGAAGCTTCGCCCGCTTCATTATGGGTCGTACACCATCACCAAGGTTGTGGGGGATAATGCTTTTGCGCTCAACATTCCTCCTTTCCTTGGCTTGCACCCAGTGTTCAACGTGGACCTCCTTCAGCCTTATTTCCCACCACTATTGGACACCTCAGACGTAGCAGAACAACTGACACCAACAGAGCTCAACCCCGACTGCATACAATAGGCATCCGGTGATCAGATTCTGGACACATAGATCAAGGGCACTCGACAACAAAGGATCCAGCTTTATCGAGTCGTCAAAGCAGGGCAACTCCTGCACCAAGGCAAGTGGCTCACCCGGGGCCAAATTCAACAAAAATTTCCTCATCTGATGGGGGAACTCAACGCAATGGAGACCATTTCTTCCTAAGGATGGAGGATTGATCCAGGTGGATATCGGTGGCCACCCACCTTTTCTAGCTGGCTCAAAACAACTTTCTGGTAATTTTGATATTTTACTATTTTTGGCAGTTTTTCGGGTCCTGAACTTTCGGAGCCGTTTTGAGGCCCTAAACGACGTTTTTTGGGATATTTCATCACAAAATTGTGTATTATTGTTGTAGTCCTCTAATAGATCTTTCCAATGGGATATCATATGCCTAAAACGAAGATCGTATGCAAAAGTTACGACCCCGGGAAGTTGATGTACTAACTTACCCAAATGGGGCCCACATGACTTTTGGCGCTTCATCTCCTAGGGTTAGGTTTTTGGATGTTTAGGGTTTTTGAAACTCCTGTTTATTGTAAAAAGGCCTTGAGAGCCTCATTGTAATCATCTTCTTGCGAATGAGCGCAGCCGTCACATATCTTCTCAGAGATAAGCCGCCACCATTCCAGCAAGCTTGTTTTCCGCTGCATTTTACAGTTTCAGCTTATTTCCTTATTGAATAGAAAACCAGTTTTACTGTATCTCTGTTATTCTGTGTTAAGGATTTGGTAATAATCTGTAGTCATTTCGTTCTGCTCATAAAATTTAGATCATAGAGAGACAAGCTCGAGACCCAACTTGCTATACTCAGACCTCATCGGGGACATGCACTAAAAAAAATCAAGAGAAGCCTGCTCCGATACCACTGATTCAGATTATTTTCAGATCAAAATGAAAGCAGAGATATTAGAATGAAATACACATAAAAATTGTCAGAAATAGAGAAATACAACAATACATGATTTCTATTAATGAAAGAAATGGATTGATATTTTAAAAATATAGAGTGCAAGACTAGCTAGAATGGTGACAACTTTATCTCTGATAAGAGATGTGACAGCTACGCTCATTCGCAAGAAGATGATTACAATGAGGCTCTAAAGGTCTTTTTATGATAAATATGAATGCCAAAACCCTAGACATCCAAAAACCTAACCCTAGGAGATGTAACACCAAAAGTCATGTGGGCCCCATTAGGGTAAGTTAGTACATCAACTTCTCGGGGTCGTAACTTTTGCATACGATCTATGTTTTAGGCGTGTGATAGCATGTTGGAAAGGTATTTTCGAGAACTACGCATTATGCCATCAAACTCTGACTCCGTTTTTGTAGTTTGACTCTGGAAAGCCAAGAAAACACTGTTTAGGGCACCAAAACGGCCCTTGAAGTACAAAAAGATGTACTGACATGAAAACTTCCAAAATAATCCAGTTGGAATAGGTGGGTGGCCAACAATATCCACCCGAATGTTGTGTAGGGATTCAAGACAGCCTCGAAAGTGCAAAACCCACAATTACAAAGAAAGGTCCCCATTACAGAGAAACATGCTGAATTGAAAACTATCAAGATGAGTCAGTTGGAATTTGGAACAGGTGGGTGACCACCAATATCCACTTGGATCACTCAACCAGTTGCAGAGTTTCCAATTCAACAATGACACTTTATGAGTTAACTTGAGTGGACGGATTGGGAGGGGCGATAGGGGGGATATCAGAGACAAAGACCATAATGAAGTGAGATGGACGAGAAGGAAAAGTGTTGGAAGGAGGGACAGTGGAGGAAAGGAATTGACACATGCCCCTCGGACTGTAAACATCTCCTCTAGCACACTTCGACTTGCCTCTCTCGCTGGGTATGATCTCAAAGCACTGAGAAGGTCGAGTGCACAAGGGAGGATGAGGAAGAGAAATCAATTAAGACTGGAGCGAGGGATAAGAATGAGTGAAATGGACGATAGACCACTGAGCGAGTACCAATCTATAGAGAAAAATTTGGGAGGAGGGAGTCCCTATGAAGTCAATCCAGGTCTTAATGGAGGCCATTGATGCCCAATACTGTACTTGGTTGATTGAACTTACCGTCTACTACAAGCTTGGTGTCGTCAAAGCTTGTTGAGGGAATGATCGTGGAGGTGGCGCATGCCACATTAATGCGAAATAAACAATCTACGACCTCAAATGGAGCATAAGTCATCATTGTGGGGCTCCTGTCCCTTGGTTTTTAATAGCCTGTCGGGGATTGTGTATATTATATACAATTCCATTTCATTATTTTAGGTGGCCATGGTGTACATCATAGTTTTGGGTAATTTAGTTCACCCAACTCTACAATTCGCTTAAATCTTAGCAGATGTGTAGAGTTATGTAATGAATTCGGTATTCTTTTTACCCTCCACAAGATATCAAATCCAGAACTTCAAAAGTTAGATTTGATGGATTTAAGGGAAAAGCATAACCTCTAAGAACACATAGTGTAGTGATATACTTCTTCACCACTCATTGTTACCACAATCTAGTCCAAAATGGGGCAGTGACGAAAATCCATTAAACATCAATGTGAATGTGATTCAATGTAAGGACACGAGGAAAAAAAAGTGAAGAAGAGGGGATTATGGATTTGAAGACCACAAACTAGGAAAAGTGTTTTAAATCCATAAATTTCAAAAACCATTATAATGTTACACAATCTACTTCTCCTTGCACACGATGCACAATTTAAAGCAATGCAATGGCTAGAATTTTCAATTTGCACGCGTCCCAATTGGTCACACACCAGTGGATTTATAGAGCTAAGAGAAATAGAATTGAAAACAAACTCAATTTCTTCAAATCAGAAAATACAAACGATAGTAGTTAAGGGGAAGAAGAACATGACCAAAACCTCTAAAAGAGTTTCAACAATCTAATCAAATCCCTATGGTTTAATCCCCAAACTATAATAGAGAGAGCTATGCAGGGTCAACGTCTATGGTTGGAGCTCGAATACAACGAGCTTGAGGTGGTAGGTCGGATATTAACTCTCAAAGTTATTGGGCCAATGCACCGCGATCCACGATGGATCTCCATGGTACTTACGTTAATGAAACCAGTTAATTAGGATGATTCGATGGTCGATTGATGAGGGTGACAACGGGATAGTCGGGAAGTGTAGTCAACTGACGGTGCAATCACTGGATCATGGTGCCAGCAAAAAAATGGAATCTATAGTGGACGAAAATAGAGATCCATGTCTTTTAAGCCAAAGCTCCCAAAATGGTTATAGTTGCAGAATGTGCAATATTTAAACCCTTATATTGATAATCTAGAAGAGAAAAATGTTTATGGGTGTTTTCAAGGTCGCAACCTCCAAATGACTAGTTTTCCAATACAATGAAAATACTTGACAAAAAAATCACATAGCCTTCTACCTCTATATATAGTTTCTCACTATCAAAACCCTAACTACTTGTGGTCCCATCCTTAATGAGTATCGACCACCCAATAGGCCTTGTTTAATAAAGATCACTCGTTTACATCAAGTAACCACACACCAACTACCTAATGGGCCTTATTCAAATAAAATGACCTCATACATTATAGTAGGGCCCTAACAATTCACATAAAGATCTTTGATATGCGGTTATTCAATGGGAGGAGAGAAAGATTGAGAAATGGTTGATAAAACCTATTGCAATTGCTATTAAATTTAAAATATGCATGAAAGTATTGTTAACCACCCATGTTTATTACTTTGTATGTTGGATGACTTTTACCAATGCTTTCCAGTGACTCGAGAAATCCTTGTGTAAGTTTCTTCTGAGCAACATTAATGGATGCAAAGACTTTCATCGTGTTAATAAGAATTTGTCTTGCACTCCCAAATATTGCGGATGTATGGGGATAATTAAGACTCGTACTTAAGCTCAATGGTTGTGTGCCAAATGGTTGATTTATACATTGGAAGGGAATGGCTTGGAAGGTGCTTTGAGACATTGTATATGTTTTAGAGCTCACCTAGGTAAGAAGTCTTGGATGGGGCCCAATATTTAAACCCTTATTGTCATCCCAAACCATGTGGAGGTGAAAAGGACTTTTGCAGCTCAAAGTATCTAGATAGTGTGGGAGAAAATCATAGCCCATTTCAATAGAAAAGGTCAATCTCTCATATATGGTTGTGTTTTAATGACCATTGTTTTTGGGTTCTTATTTTTTTGCATGGAGGAAAGGTCTTGGGTGAGATGGCTTTGTTCATGGTCTCGTATTTTTTTACAAGAGGAATCAACATCATTGGAGACATTTTTTATGCCTAGAATCAAGATTGGATAGAGTTGAAATGTAAGTTTTGATTGGGTATCTCAAATAGGTTGATATTTAATCAAATCAAGGATATTATCCTCGACTCTTTTTTTTAAATGTTGGGATTACAAGCCCCTAAATCTTGGTGGAAAGACTAGAAATGGAATAAGGCAAAGCCCTTTGATAAATATAAGCTTATGGATGGCAACAAATGATCTATCACAAGACTATATTGAATGGTTGATTGAATAAACTATGGAGACTCAAATTTAAGAAAACAAATTGCCTCTTATGGCTTCGTAGTGTCTATAGACCTTTAGTTAAGCCCCAAAAGGTCTTCTTTGATTGGGCCCTTATCCTTGGGGGCTTGGCTCATGGTAACATATTGATTTTCCCAAGCATTCCTTATCTTAAGTGTCCTTTATGCAGTGGACTTGAAAGCCTTAAGCATCTTTTATAATATTCTACTTATGCCAAGATCATTTAGAGTTATGTTATTAAAAATTGTTGCCAACTCCTCCTTGCCTCCATACCATTGAAAGCAACTCTTTTAGGAGACAATCTTGATTGTGTTGTAGATTCTTGCATAACATAGAAACTAATTAAAGTTTAAATTCCTCGTTTTGAAGAAATGAAAGATGTCATGTGTAATAAAGTACAACTTATAATGAATTTTTCTTTATATGACAACTCTCAAATATGTGCCAATTTGGGAGGTGTTCCCAACACCATGTGGAGGAGTCACTTGTTGAATCTCAAATCTATTTGAAACAAATTGAAAGTTTTGAAGGAGGGTCTTGTCACATAGTTGGTTAGGATTTTCATGAGAGGAGGAAGTGTCATTGTAGTTGGCCCCTCCAACCCCGTATGACAATGTTCTTGAGTTTTAGAGACTCACCCTTGTAATGTTTGAGTCCTAGAAGCTTGAAGAAGAGTTCAAGCATGACAATGATGGCCACAACTACCAATTCAAAATCTTAAACTTTCTAAAGTTGGATGAGGGCTCACCCCCAACAGCCAGAACCACTACCCACCAAAAGCATGGCTCTTCCTTACCACTACTTGATTTACAATGCTTGCACATCTTGTTATGTGTGTCAAAAGGCTATACTTAATGTTTATTTGTGGTTAGTTTCCAGCTAGATTATTATTCGTGTTGTGGTATGCTTAAATGACAATTTTGTTTGTAGGCTATGGGGTGCAAGTCATCGGGTTTATGTGATAGCATCCTAACACTGCCAACAATTTCGGGTTGTCATCTATATAATATGTAAGTTATCTCATTACATTGACATATCCCTATGTTAGATATTTGTTCCACATTAATACTCTTCTCCTCGATTTTATGTGTGTTAACTTTGTGCTTGGATGTGTGTGTAAACTTGGGGTATGGTGTTGTGGATAATCTTACATACATAACAATTGTGAGACAAGATGGTTTATAAGGCATTATCTCCACCAAAAGCTTTACCAATTTAGAAGCTAGCTCTAGAGTGTGTTATTACTTGAAAATTCCCATCTTGCAAAACTCGAGGGAGTTCGTATAACACTAGGAAATAAGTGCATGTCACCTCACTTATCCTGCAACTGATTTTGTAGTCGGATGAATTCCAGTTGACGAGTCGTTTCATTTTGGGTAGTAGCCCGTTCAGTGATTGCCTTGGTAAGCAATGTTTTAATATGCAAGTATAGGTCTATCCTAGTCGAGCCAATATCCATAATCAAAGGCATGAATTATGCATCCACTTCAGCATCTGGAGGCTCGGACATACCTCTTCTTCAAGGGCTTCCATGTCTGTCCGAGCCTCTGAATTCGGTGCATCTTGGAGATCGAGGGACGATCGTAGCGTCTGCTTCTGCCTCGAGAGCCTCAACCTCAACCTCGAGTATTATCCATAAATTCGTTACTCCCCTTCAGTACGAACAAGATCCTTGATAAGTCCGGACATAAAATAATTCCCCAGGATATATAATATTCCTTTGTAGTAGTAGGATAGGTATAGTCATGGTTTAAACACACAGAAAATGAGAAGCCTCCATTCACAAAAATAGAACTCCTGGTAACTTCAATGCTTGTACAATATATAGAAGAAGGAGAGAATGAGAATAAAGAAGATAGAAATAGAAGAGAAGTAATAACAATAGTCTCCAAGAATAGTGCTTCTCTGTTGATAAAAAATAACATGTGTATGAAGAAACCACTCCAAAAGTTTGTCCTCCTTCCATAATAGCCAACTGCATGAGAAAATATACTTGTGTATAACTTATTTATTATTTTAATGCATTTTTTGCATTCCTAAAATAGAGAATCTCCTAAAACCAGGCCTTAAATCAAGGGAACAAGTGAGAATAAAAAACAATATGGTGAGCGAGGCTATGGTTAGGAAAGAAAGACACTTAAAAAGAGTAACAAGGCCTCTCAAGTAGGGCGCACCATCTATTGGGTAAAATAGTAACTCAAGGTTTTAGAAAGTACAAGGAAGCTTCTCTAAGTCATGTGCTCCCATTCTCAGTCAAAATCCAACCCTCTTATAATAGTAACCACCATTTAATGTTAAATAAGACACTTTGCAAAATGGTGAGTGGCTCTAAGGAGGAGGGTGAGTAGAATTAAGTCTAAAATAGTAGTGAAACAAGGCTCAAGGAAAGAGGAATGAAGCTCATCAAAGAGGGCGCACTAAACCAACTCACACATAAACTTCCTACAATAGGTATTTAAAAAAATAGTAAGTAAACCTCATGTGAGCCCACCAAGTACCCTCTAACCATGTCAAAATGAAACCAGTCTCTCAAATTTCAAAGTGCTCAAAATGGCTTGAGATTGGACACTATTATGGTACGCCAAATTCGGTATCCAAAAGTCCAACCACCTTGCTAAAAATAGGTCAAAATCCATACTTTCGAAAGCAACCAAACTTGAACTATAGGAAAATCTCCCAATTGGGTATTCAAATACGTAATTATCTCGTCAATCAACCCATAGTCATAAATTGTTAAAAATAGTAGCCATTAAAAATAGAATTTGCTAGAAACAACAACTTCTCATATTTGCTTTAAATTTGAACTCCATGCACATATCCCTAAAGGATATCCAAAACCATGATCAGATCTCAAAAACTATGAGCATTAATAAAATACAAGAACCAACCTAATCACACCCTTTAGGGGGTCTTCGAATTCCCATACTTGCTTTGAATGAATCTTGCACCGAACCTACAAGTACGGGGTACCTCCTCCACTAAAAAATTTGTCCATCAAATGTACCTATATATATGCATGACTTGCTAAAGAACCTTTCCTACTATCAAACTCTGACAACAAAAATGCATGACCATGTGCCAAGTCTCAAAGGCACTCACGAGCCATTAATGGATCGACTAACCAATCCTTCCCGTATTGTACCTACAAACAAAATAAGATAATCACTCCAATTGGATTATGAATAAATCCAATTTGGTTGGTAATAGAGTACAAGTGTCAAGGTTAATGTGATAGCATTCTCCCTCCCTCTAGTAATAACATCATCAACAATTTTGGTGTCATGACTTACGTTATTTTATTTTTTCCAAAAGAAAAAACTTTATATTCATAAAATTGAGTATACATATTTATGTCCAGCATGGGACTGTACATTTTTCAAAAGATCAAAGAGACAAAATGACTTTATCCTCGTCATATCATTCTATACATCTCCTTCATAAACTTTACTACAAATACTACTTAAAAGCATAGTTATTCTTTCTATATCATAAATCACTTTTGACCATGTTCAAAAATAAAATCCTCCTTCCTCGATCATACCATCATAGAATCTAAAGTTAAAAGGATTTTTCCTGACAAAGGCAACCATCACAAAATTCTTGATCCATGAAAGAATCAGTGACCAACATTAAAGCCTCCTTAAACAACTTGTTCACCAAAGTATTGAGCTCCCTATAGATGTGGGAAAAAGAGGACCATTGAAACTTGACAATGGAGGAACAAATGTTGTTAAGAATTGGCTGCAATTTCACCACTTGAATTTGGATTTTGTTATTTGCTCAATCAATTGCAACCTTGAAGTCCCCAAACACCTGCACCTTCCTCAAATTCAACATATTAGCATAAAACAATAAAGTCCATGTTATCCCCCATTTATAGGGATAACTAAGGAGATGATGTCTCAAGGCCCTCAGGTTGCAGACATGGAGTGTTGAGGAATGGATTGACTTGTGATGTCCACTTACACAGATGAAGACCCACTTCACCACCACACTTCTACAATTCATCATGATGGCATCCACAACATCATACTGTTTCTGGAAGACAATGGGTCTTGCTCCATGAGGCACAACTCAACTATTGTGGTAAGTGTCACTTTAATACTTGAGGCATTTGAGTATGTTGCAGTTAAAGCTGCTTTTGATTATAGAACGTCCGCTTGGAAATTATGCTCTTTGCTTTGTTTCACCTTGGTGGTACACATTGTGCCCTAGTAAGTGGTCACCCTTGGGGAGAGGTTTGCTACTAGGAGGTCTCATTGATGAGTCATCACACCATTTCCCTATCATACTTGTCACCTTTCACACTTCATCCTTTTCGTATCCCCATCTTTTGGGATCTTCGAGTGTACTGAACCAAGAAGGGATTGTACCTAATTTCACGGGAAGAAGGGGCTGAAGTCCCAGAGTCTTGTAGTTGGAAAAAGATAAAATCCATTCATAAACCTTCTAGATGCTCGCTCAAGGATCCCAGGGACAATGAAATGTCTCTCACAAAAAAACTAATGGGACCCATGAAAAATAACAATTTAAAAAATGCCAACCAAGGTAGAGCAAGTGTGGGCAATGTTGTTCATGCTTAGGTAGAAGTCCCACTTTAGCTTCAACCTGGAAACATTTTAACTAATTAATGGAAATAAATGGGCTTGGAAAAAGGTTGCATTGAAAACGATGGTGCAACACACCCTCTACAAAGGCACCCATAAATGAGACAATATGAACCCTTGTATGTCATGAACCCCATGCCCAAGAGTCTTACCCCCATCCACTTCATCTTCTTTGCATGACTTAGAGAGGGTCCACCTAGGACACATTCCTTGATTTGAGGAATGACTTACCCAATATGTCACCTTGACAACCCTCCCATACCTAAACTTGGCAAGTTGCATAGGGTCTTTGAGCACTTGTTTAATTTGAAATGGTAGTTTTGATGCACATGCTTAGGTGGTTCTTGTATTAAATGTGATTTTACTTGCCATGATACATTTGACTTGAGACCCTTGGAGGGCGCACTCATTTGTCTTTGTAGGACCTCACTCGATGGACATTTTGGAAGGAATAAGCCTAGCTTGGGCCTTTGTTGGGGCAGGAAACCCACAGGTTGGATGCCATAACCCACACCTTGGGAGAAACTAGAAGATGGACGTTGCATTTGGAGGCAAGATAAGACACCTTGGAGGACCTCACTTAGCCCTTACTAGCCCAACGACTTGCCTTTGGAGGCTAAAGCGCTACACTTTTGGGCTTGACGTTTTGTTTGGGGCTAGGGTTTGATGATGGTGGTGATGCTTGATGGGGATTTGGCATGGTTGATGTAGAGGAGAATGCTTGGCATGATGACACATGCCTTTTGGAAGCCCCACCTCTCTCTCAACAACTCAATGATTTGCTAGAAGTTCCAAAACATCACCCCCTAGGGACATGACGTCATCTTTAGGGTTTTCTTTATCATGTAAAATCAAATTGTAATTTGTAAAGGGGAAATTAAAGGGGGTTGGCCTCCTTAATTGTGTTTTACCCTAATATTATGTGGTCAAACTTCATTTTTAGGCCTTGTATAAATAAGAGACCAAGATCATTTAATTTTTACAACTCACTCTCTCTTGAGTGAAGACATTCTTGGCTGAAATTTTCGCCCTCTTTGGGCAAATCGATTTCTCTCTTCTCTTATGCAATTTTGGATGCTATTTTATCTATTGTGGAGATGAAGTGGTGCACTACCTTCTTGGAGACTTTTCTTTGCATGTGGATGATATTTTCTTGGTATATGAGGGTTTTGTCTTGCTATCATTGAAATTGGTAAAGAATTTTCTGCAATTGTTGGTAATTTCTTCTTATTTCATTGTAAGATCCCCTTATAATTGACAAGATTGGGAGGACTTAGTAGCCTAGTTGTCCCCCCTGGGCTATAATCTCACCAAAAAAGGGGACTAAGGGGCCAAGTTATGTCACTAAGGTGTTAAAGTCGAATTATTAAAGTGACATAGGCTAAAAAGGAAATAAAAGTTGATTGGCTATGATGAAAAAGTGAAGAAACAAACCTTAGAAGTCAATCAAATGATTTAAGTGAAAATTAGAATGTCTGGGTATAAAAGAAAAGGAGGGCGCCTCACTCCTTGTTCTTGATCATTTTTCTATTTGCAAATTGAGCTCTGGTAACTTAAGGGTTTTGAGGGTTTTGACTAGACAAACCCTAGAGATCAGCGTGGAGGTGAAAGATCCCTCCGTTCCTGATCTAAGCCTGCCCAAGGTGGTGAAAGTTTCCACCCTCACCATACTATTTAGTTCAGATCAATTTCAACAATGATTTTGGAGCATGGGCGCATTGTTGAAGGGTTTCTGCAGGATTAGGGCACACTACTTAAGAGGAAGAGGTTCAATTTGGCTTAAGGATAGTGGATCAAGAGAATATCTTGTTACAAGAGTGTTTTCCATCCCTAAAGCGACTCTCTTCATCATCCTTTGGGGGTTCATCACTCCATATTTATTAATTCTCGTCAGTGGGTGAGTTTTCTTGAAGGAAGGCGCACCTAGGCCTAGAGATTCAGAGCTTTGGGGTTCAGATTAGCAACTACAACCAATGAAACCCATCATAGGTGATAGCAATCTCATATCTTTCAGGGATACACCATTATTTTAGAGTTTGGAGGCCAGATCTAGTGAGGCCGAATTTACAAGAGGGTTTCCAGCCAGAGAGGGGCGCAACTTAGCCAGAAGACTCTTGTAGAGAGCAGAAGGGAAAGGAATTGTTCTTCTAGATCTTGCATGCAGGTGTTGGAGGTTCAAGGGGAGATCATATCTCTCTTGTTATTGTATCTTGGAGCTATTCTTAGCCACATCCATTATTCTTCCATATATATTCCAGATCTGCTCTTCACTTGTACTGAGGTCAACTTAAATATTAAATAAATATAGATATGAAGCTTTGTGGCCATTCTCTTGTGTTATTCCTATTGTATCTTGTTGTTTATCAATTGTTTATTCATATAAATCATTTACTTGCTACCAAAAAATGTAAATCCATCATTGACCTAAGGAGATCCTGATCCAGGTGGATATCGGTGGCCACCCACCTTTTCCAGCTGGCTGAAAACAACTTTCTAGCAATTTTGATAATATACTATTTTTAGCAGTTTTTCGGGTCCTGAACTTCTGGAGCCGTTTTGAGGCCCTAAACAATGTTTTTTGGGGCATGTTGCATCGCAATATTTCATCATGAAATTTTGTGCAATAGTTGTAGTTTTCAAATGGGCTATCACATTCCTAAAATGAAGATCGTATGCAAAAGTTACGACCCCGAGAAGTTGATGTACTGACTTACCCAAACAGGGCCCACATGACTTTTGGCACTTCATCTCCTAGGGTTAGGTTTTTGGATGTCTAGGGTTTTTCTGAACCATCCAGCCTGTGAGTGGAATCTCTGTACACCTTGTGAAATCCCGAAACCGAAACCGTGAGTCTATTTCGTGATTGCTGAGCCTGTTTGGGAAGCCCGTGTATGTTTCCCAGTTGGATGTTGTGGCCACGCAGTGCTGGACTGCGTGTGGCTTACTGGCCAGTGTGAACTTGTGCTTAGCCTGCGTGTAACCTCTCTCCAGGTGAGGGAGCTGATTGTGGTTTGAAGAGGCAGGTTGTCGGGCCTGCGAGCAA
>SNQJ01S0246831.1:6263-19364 GCA_010110895.2 Picea sitchensis
TTCCTTCCCTATCTTTGTATTTCCCTCTCCCTATCTACCCAACTCTTACTCCTCTCTCTCTCCCTATCCATCCACATCTCTCTCTCGCTCTCAGCCCATCCCTCTCTCTATATGCCTCTCACTTTCTCTCCCTCCTTTTGTCCTTCCTTCCCCCCTTCTCTCATCCCCCTAATCCCCTAGAACTATGACATGTGGAACTACACCCTCTAGAACTACGCCCTCTAGAACTACACCCTTTGGAACTATGACTTGCGGAACTACGCCCTCTAGAACTATGACCTCTGGAACTACGCCCTCTGGAACTATGCCCTTTGGAACTATGACCTCTGAAACTATGCCCTCTGAAACTACGCCCTCTAGAACTATGACCTCCAGAACTACGCCCTGTGGAACTATGACCTGTGGAACTGTGACATGTGGAACTATGACCTGTGGAACTATGACTAATGGAACTACACCCTCCAGAACTATGACCTGTGGAACTTTCAGTTGTGGAACTATGCCCTCTAGAACTATGACCTCTAGAACTATGACCTCTAGAACTACGCCCTCTAGAACTATGACCTATGGAACTACACCCTCTGGAACTATGACCCGTGGAACTATGCCCTCTGGAAACTACGCCCTCTGGAACTATGCCCTCTGGAACTATGACCTAGAACTATGACTTGTGGAACTATGACATGTGGAACTGTGACTTGTGGAACTATGCCCTCTGGAACTCTGACCTCTAGAACTACTCCCTTTAGAATTATGACCTGTGGAATTGTGACCTATGGAACTATGACCCATGGAACTACACCCTCTGGAACTATGACCTATGGAACTACGCCCTCTGGAAGAGTGACCTCTGGATCTATGACGTGTGGAACTATGACCTATGGAACTACGCCCTGTGGAACTATGCCTTGTGGAACTACGCCCTCTGGAACTATGACCTGTGGAACTACGCCCTCTGGATCTACGCCCTCTGGAACTATGACCTATGGAACTACTCCCTCTGGAACTATGACTCGTGGAACTACGCCCTCTAGAACTACGCCCTCTGGAACTATGACCTTTGGGGCTATGACCTGTGGAACTTTGATTTGTGGAACTATGCCCTCTAGAACTATGACCTCTGGAACTATGACCTATGGAACCTACACCCTCTGGAACTGTGAGCTCTGGAACTATGACCTCTAGAACTATGCCCTCTGGAACTATGACCTATGGAACTACGCCCTCTCGAACTATGACCCGTGGAACTATGCCCTATGGAACTATGACCTGTGGATTTATGTCCTTTGGAACTATGACTTGTGGAAATACGGCCTCTAGAACTACGCCCTCTCGAACTATGACCTGGAACTATGACCTTTGGAACTATGACCTCTGGGACTGTGACTTGTGGAACTATGCCCTTTGGAACTATGACCTCTAGAACTATGACCTGTGGAACAACGCCCTCTAGAACTACGCCCTCTGGAACTATGACCTCTGGAGCTATGACCTGTGGAACTACGCCCTCTAGAACTATGCCCTATGGAACTACGCCCTCTGGAACTATGAGGGCGTAGTTCCACAGGTCATAGTTCCAGAGGGTGTAGTTCCACAGGGCATAGTTCCAGAAGGCATAGTTCCATAGGTCATACTTCCAGAGGTCACAGTTCCAGAGGGCGTAGTTCCACAGGTCATAGTTACATAGGTCATAGTTCCAGAGGGCGTAGTTCCACAAGTCATAGTTCC
The DNA here is from genome assembly GCA_010110895.2 of Picea sitchensis. NCBI lineage: Eukaryota > Viridiplantae > Streptophyta > Pinopsida > Pinales > Pinaceae > Picea > Picea sitchensis. The sequence continues at coordinate 7,992 of SNQJ01S0246831.1, forward strand.
ACAGGCCATAGTTCCAAAGGCAGAGTTCCAGGTCATAGTTCTAGAGGGAGTAGTTACAGAAGGTGTAGTTCCATAGGTCGTAGTTCCATAGGTCATAGTTCCACAGGTCATAGTTCCATAGGTCATAGTTCTAGAGGCTGTAGTTCCACAGGTCATAGTTCTAGAGATCATAGTTCTAGAGGGTGTAGTTCCAGACACAGGTCATAGTTCCAGAGGGCGTATTTCCACAGGTCATAGTTCCATAGGGTGTAGTTCCACAGGTCATAGTTCTAGAGGGTGTAGTTCCACAGGGCATAGTTCGAGAGGGCATAGTTCCATAGGGCATAGTTCCACAGGTCATAGTTCTATAGGTCATAGTTCCAGAGGGCGTAGTTCCAGAGGGCATAGTTCCAGAGGTCATAGTTCCAAAGGGTGTAGTTCCACATGTCACAGTTCCACAGGTCATAGTTCCAAGTCATAGCTCCAGAGGGCGTAGTTCCACAAGTCATAGTTCTAGAGGGCGTAGTTCCACAGGTCATAGTTCCAGAAGGCGTAGTTCTAGAGGGAATAGTTCCAGAGGGCATAGTTCCATAGGTCATAGTTCCAAAGGGCATAGTTCCACAGGGCATAGTTCCAGAGGGCGTAGTTCCACAGGTCATAGTTCTAGAGGTCACAGTTCCAGAGGGCATATTTTCAGAGGGCGTAGTTCCATAGGTCATAGTTCCAGAGGGCGTAGTTCCACAGGTCATAGTTCTCGAGGGCGTAGTTCCACAGGTCATAGTTCCACAGGGCGTAGTTCTAGAGGTCATAGTTCCAGAGGTCATAGTTCTAGAGGGCGTAGTTTCAGAGGGCATAGTTCTGGAGGTCATACTTCAAAAGGGCATAGTTCCAGAGGGCGTAGCTCCAAAGGTCATAGTTCCATAGGGCGTAGTTCCAAAGGTCATAGTTCCAGAGGGTGTAGTTCCAGAGGTCATAGTTATAGAGGGTGTAGTTCCACAGGTCATAGTTCCACAGGTCACAATTCCACAGGTATAGTTCCAGACGGTCTAGTTCTAGAGGGTGTAGTTCCACAAGTCATAGTTCCAAAGGGGGTAGTTCCACGGGTCATAGTTCCAGAGGCCATAGTTCCATAGGTCATAGTTCCACAGGTCATAGTTACACATGTCATAGTTCCACAGGGCGTAGTTATAGAGGTCATAGTTCAAGATGTCATAGTTCTAGAGGGCGTAGTTCCATAGGGCATAGTTCCAGAGGTCATCGTTCCAAGGGCATAGTTCCAAAGTGCATAGTTCCATAGGTCATAGTTCCAGAGCGTGTAGTTACAGAGGGCGTAGTTCCACAGGTCATAGTTCCAAAGGGCATAGTTCCAGAGGGCGTATTTCCAGAGGTCATAGTTCTAGAGGGCGTAGTTCCATAGGTCATAGTTCCACAAGTCACAATTCCACAGGTCATAGTTCCAGAGGGCCTAGTTCTAGAGGGCGTAGTTCCACGGGTCATAGTTCCACAGGTCATAGTTCCAACCGCTGAGAAACGTTTTCGTGATTTCGCGTACCGGGTTATTTGAAATCAAGAGGAGTGAAAACTCTCGAATTATGAAATCACAAAAAAGATCGCAGGTCGTCCGATCGAGAAGAGTCGAGGGCCATTGATCTGACATCGGAAAATTGTGGAGGATCGGGAAACGGGAGTTCGGGGTTCTTGTTGTAAATTTTCATCTATGGCCCAAAGTCCTGAGACCTGATGATCTCGAAGGATATTTCACGATTTTGGGTATCATGATGTTGGAACCAAGGGGGAGTAAAGACTCCTGATACGTGAAATCTTGATAGCACCTGATAATTGGGCCCGTGGTCTCAGCATTTGGTTACATGTAAGCAAACTCAAAAGAGGGGCTAGTGCTCGTCGCATAGCCAACATTTCATGGGGTCGGGGAAGGGATCGTGGTCGTCAATCTTAAGGCAGATTCAACCATTGAGAATCGATTTTGTGAAACCGGGCATCGGGGATCCTGAAGACAAGCGATGTGGGAATCCCCGAAAGGCGAAATCCCGGTAAAGCCTAGAAATTAGGCCCATGTTCACGGCTTGAGGTCACAAGAAAAGTTGGGGAAATGGAAAGGAGTTGTGCCAAAGGTCGAGAGCACCTATGTTGATCGCAGAAGAAAAACAGCGTGGCCCAAGGCGTCGAGGTTGATTTGCAGAAGTCCGAAGCTTTCCTAGAGCATTCATGGATGTCAGAATCCTTCTCGATCTCAACATAGGTAGTTAATGAAAGTGGGGGATGGTGGTTGAAACCTCGTTTCAAATCGTAAATGGAAAGCATGGAGGAGTCGGCCATGGAAAATAGAGATATTAGCCAAAGTTCCTTGTCAGATGAATTTTCATGCAAAACCCATGCTGATCTAAACTTGCACCTGACAGAGGAATGCAAGTGCATCCTGAAAAAATAAGATGCAGACGCCAAGCCTTGGATGGATGACCAGAGCATGCTTCTGAAGGGAGAAAGTTGTTTTGAGTATAAATACTCAGTTTTGATATTTTGTTATGGTCGATGGTTAAGCAGCAGAAGGGGGCGTTTATCTCCTGTCCAGAGTCTGTCAACGAGCATCCATCGCCTGAGATCAGTCATCCCCCATCATCTTCTCATCCACATGTGCTTAACAAAGATATTCATCCTTGGGTAAGCATCTGTGTAGCAGAGAAGGCTGTCTGTTGCGAATTTTCTAGAGTTTGTCGCTAGGCCTATGAGCCTGTGAAGGAATACATGGAGTTGTATTTCCTTCATGCTTTGAAGCCTCTTAGCTTCATCTCTTCAGCACTGGGAGGAGAGTTGAAAGATGTAATTGTTCTGTTGTCATGTGATCTGAGGCCTTGCAATGGGTTAATAAATGGTTTGGATGTAGGGATTATAAGGGTTTGTGGCCCTTGATTTGTAAATCCACCTTATTTATCCCACATGCATTGTGGGATAGTTCTCATATTATGTTTATAAGAAAAACGACATCCCATATTATTTGTATGTGAAGTAAAGAGAGCCGTGGAACCTTGTGTAGCTTGCACAAAGTATAGCTTTTGGTTGTCAACTCATCGACTTGTCATCGTTCCAATTCACTACTCAGTAGTCTGTGTCCAACCAATATCATCCAAGTGTCACCCAGGGATAGGTCCACTTCATTACCACATGTCCACATGTGATAGGACATTCACTTCACTACCATGTTACCGATCGATATATATACTAATTTATGTACCGACAGATATACCCTTCTATATATTGGTATAATATGTCGATATATATTTCCACAGATATACCCCTTCTATATATTTGGTATAATATGTCTATATATATAAAAAATGGAGATAGAGAGAGAGAGAGAGAGAGAGAGAGGGGGGGAGAAGAGAGAGAGAGAGAGAGGGGGCAAGAGAGGAGCTAGAGGAGAAAGAGAGAGAGATTTGTGGGAGAGAGAGAAGGAGAGAGAGAGTAGAGGAGAATGAGAGAAAGAGAGAGGGTAGGAGAGAGAGTGATAGATAGAGAGATGGATAGGAATGAGAGAAAGGAGGGAGAGAGAGAGAGATGGGTAGAGAGACAGAGGGGATTAGAAGGGATGAGAAGGGGAAGGAAGGACAAAAAGGAGGGAGAGAGAGGAGAGGATATAGAGAGAGTGGGATACTGAGATGTATAGAGAGATATGGATGGATAGGGAGAGAGAGAGAGGAGGGAAGCTTAGGTAGATAGGGAGAGGGAAATACAAAGATAGGGAAAGAATGCTAAAGGTGGGGAGAGAGGGGGGGGAGGGAAAGAGAGGGGTAGGAGGAGAGAGGAAAGAGAGAGGGATAGGGAAAGAAGTAGGATGGAGGGAGAGAGGGGAGACATGTGGGTGGGAGGAGAGAGGATGGGGAGAGAGGAAAGGGAGGAGAGAGAGAGAAAGAAGGAGAAGGGAAGGAGTGAGTGAGGAGTGAATGAAAGAGAGAGAGAGAAGGATAGAGAGGGAGGGAAGAAGAGAGAAAGGGGGTGAGGGAGTGAGCAGAGGAATGAAAGAGAGATATATTTTAGGGAGAGAGAGAAGGGGAGAGAGAGAGAGGGAAGGAAATGATATAAATAGACAAGGTAAATAATAGAGAGAGGGCAGGGAGAGAGAGGGATATATAGAAAGAAGGCGGGAAGGAAGGAAAAAGAGTGGGGGAGAGGTGGCAATGGGGAAATGAGGGAGAGAGAGAGAAAGAGAGGAGGGTGGAGAGAGGGGGGGGAAGTGGGGAGAGACAAAGGGAAAGAGGGAGAGAGGAAGAGAGGCAGGAGAGAGAGAGAGAGAGAGAGAGAGAGAGAGAGAGAGAGAGAGAGAGTGAGGGGCAAGAGGGAGGAGGAGAGAGAGAGAGAGAGAGTCGGTAGGAGGAGAGATGGGGAGATAAAAGAGAGAGTGAGGGGGATATAGATGAGGGAGAGAGGCCAAGGAAAGAGAGGGAGAGAAGGGGAGAGAGAGAGAGAGGAAGAGAGAGTTGAGATGAGATGTAAATACTTGGAACTATGCCCCCTTTGGAACTATGACCTCTCGAACTATGCCTCCTGAACTATGCCTTTGGAACTATGCCCTCGGAACTAAGACCTCTGGAACTATGTGACCTCCCAGAACTACTTCCCCATGGAACTACACCCTAGAACTATGACCTCCGAACTATGACTCCTATAACTACACCCTGTGGAACTATGACATGTGTAACTATGACCTGTGGAACTATGACCTGTGGAAATACTCTGAACTATGACCTCATGGAACTACCCCTAGAACTATGACATGTGGAACTACACCTCTAGAATTAGGCCCTCCTGAACTATGACTGTGGAATTGTGACCTGTGGACCCATGACCTATGGAACTATGCCCCTGGAACTTTGACCTCTGGAACTAACCTTGGAACTATGACCTGAACTACTCTCTGTGAACTACGCCTCTGAACTATAACCTATGAGCTATGCCCTCTCCTGAACTACTCTCTATGGAAATACACCCTAGAACTAGCACCCTATGGAACTATGACCCTTGAACTATGACTCCTAGAAACATGCCATGTGGAACTATGACCTATGGAACTGTGACATGTGGAACTATGACCTGTGAACTATGCCCTCCAGAACTATGACCAGTAGAACTTTGAGTCGTCAACCACTGAACTATATCCAGAAATCGCAGGACTTGTTGAACTACGCCTTCCGAACTATAACCTGCGGAACCATGACCTAGAACTATTCCTCTGGAACTATGACTTGTGGAATTGTGACTCCTATGGAACTGCACCCTCTAGAATCCAAGGACCTGTGGTCCACTCTTATGGAACTTCTTGACTCCGTGGAACTATGCTGCCCCTCCGAACTACTTCCTCCCATGAACTATGACCCGGAACTATGACCTTGGAACTATGACTGGTGGAACTGTGACTTGTGAACTACGCACTCTGGAACTATGACTCTGAACTATGACCCTGGAACTACGCCCTCTGGAACTACACCTTTGGAATCACGCCCTGAACTATGACTCCTATGGAACCATGCCTCTAGAACTACACCTCCTGAACTATGACCAGGGAACTATGCCCTCTAGAACTATGACCCATGGAACTACGCCCTCTAGAACTATGACCTGTGGAACTATGACCTGTGGAACTGTGACTTTGAACTACGGCCCTCAGAACTAGGGCCTCGAACTAAGGGGACTATGGAATTTTGACCTGGAACCACGTTTCTAGAACTATGACTCGAACTATGCCCTCTGGAATATGCCCTTTGGAACTATGACCTTTGGAAATCCACCCTCTAGAACTATGACCTCTCAAACTACACCTCTGAAACTACGCCCTTTGAACTATGACTCCATGGAACTACGCCTCTGGAACCACGCCCTCTGGAACTATGACCTCCTCGAACTAAGGATCTCTAGAACTATGCCCCGTGGAACTATGACTGTGGAACCTGGACATGTGGAACTCCAGAACCTGGGAACTACACTTCAGAACTATGACCTGTGGAACTTTGAGGCTGGAACTATGCCCTCTGAACTATGACCTCTAGTACTATGACCTCTAGAACTATGCCCTATGGAACTATGGACTGTGGAATTGTGACTGTCACCTATGGAACTACACCCTCTAGAACAATGAGTTGTGGAACTACACCTCCTGAACTATGACCTGTGGAACTATGCTCTATGGAAACTACGCCCTCTGGAACTATGCCTCTGGAACTATGACCTAGAACTAACATCTGTGGAACTATGACATGTGGAACTGTGACTTGTGGAACTATGCCCTCCGAATCCTAAATCCTCCTCGAACTCCTCACTCTAGAACTATTCCCTAGAATCCATGACCTATGAACTGTGAACTATATAACTATGACCCATGGAACTACGCCCTCTGAAACTATGACCTATGGAACTACGCCTCCCAGAACTATAGGACTGTGGAACTCACGCCTCCTGAACTATGACCTGGAACTACGCCCTCCGAACCGTGGACCTCCGGAAATATGATCTGCGGGAACTATGCCCTCCTGGAACTATGCCCCCTCTAGAACTACACCCCTCTCGAACTATGAACTGTGGAACCACGCCTCGAACTACGCCCTTTGGAACCATGCCCCCCAGAACTACCCCCTCTAGAACCACACCCATTGGAACTACGCCACTAGAAATAAGACCTCTGGAACCACGACCTCTCGAACTACACCCTCCTGAACTACTTCTTGAACTAATGACCCGAACTATGACTTTGTGGAACCAGGATTTGTGGAACTATCACTGGAACTATGATCTCGAACTATGACCTGTGGGCTGCCTCTCGAATCGTGGACCTCCTCGAATCTGAGTGATCTCAGGGACTCTAGAACTATGTTCCCCACCATTCTAAACTATGACTGTGGATCCATGCCCTCGAATAGGATCAGGACTGATGATCTGACCTGAGGGACCAGGACCACTGACCATCAGCAGGATTCAGAATGACACCATAATTGAGGACCTTGAATTCTGGACCTGTAACTGATGCTCGAATTGCCCCATGGAATCCAATCCTCCGAACTATGACCTAGAACTGACTTTGAACTATGACTGTGGAACTAGTGATTTTGTGGAACATGCTCTTGATCTATGATCTCTCTGAACTACGCCTCTTAGAATCCCAGGACTGAATGTGACCTCGAATTATGTTACGTGGAATTACACTCCCTTCCTGAATCCATGACCTCTGGAACTGTGCCCTCCTGAACTACGCCCTCTTGTTCCAGAGGGTGTAGTCTCACAGGGCATACTTCTAGAGTGGGCGTAGTTCCATAGGTCATAGCTCTAGAGGTCACAGCCCATAGGGCTTAGTTCCGCAGGGCACACCCACGTGTCATAGTTCCAGAGGGTTTAGGTCCACAGGTCACAGCCCCACAGTCATAGTTCCAAATGTCATAGTTCCAGGTCGTAGTTCCATAAGGTGTAGTTTGAGAGGCGTAGTCTAAGAGGGCGTAGTTCCTTTGCAGGTCATAGTTCCATAGGGTGGGTTCGAGAGGGCATAGTTCCACGTGTCATGTTCCATAGGGTGTAGTTCCACAAAGTCATAGTTCCAGAGGGTTTAGGTTCCACGTGTCATAGTTCCAGAGGTCACAGTTCCGAAGGGCGTAGTTCCAGGGCACAGTTCCACATGTCATAGTTCCAAAGGGCGTAGTTCCACAAGTCACAGCTCCACACAGGTGGTCATAGTTCCAAAGGTCATAATTTCAAAGGTCATAGTTCTAGGTCATAGTTCCAGAGGGCGAAGTTCCGTGGGACGTGGTTCCAGTAGGGCGTAGTTCCACAAGTCAAGTAGTTCCAGAGGGCGTAGTTCCACAGTTCATAGTTTCAGAAGGCATAGTTCTAGAGGGCGTAGTTCCAATGTGTCATAGTTCCAGAGGGCGAAGTTCCATAGGGCATAGTTCCGTAGGGGTAGTTCACAGTCATAGTTCCAGAGGCCAGTTCCAGAGGGCGTGGTTCCAAAATTCATAGTCTAGAGGGCGAAGTTCCACGGGTCATAGTCTTGGAGGGCGTAGTTCCACGGGTCATAGTTCAAAGGGCTTAGTTCCAATGGTCATAGTTCCATAGGTCACAGCTCCAAAGGTCATAGTTCTAATGGATTAGAACAAATAATCACCTTTTCATTCATTACTCATAAGTAAAAAATATGACAAGACTGGAAAATGTGTGGTATGGGAATTCAACTAAAGGATGTTGCATGCTTGGTTTATGAAAAAAGAGCTAACTAACTAAGTACATAGCTAGATTCCATGCTTGGTCATGTGGGGTATCATGTTGGGAACAAACCTGGTAACTTTTAAGGGAAAATTTATTGCATTCTTTTAAATTTACTCATTGATATATGCTTTGGGCCAGAATTTCATTACACTAGACAAAGAATATTCCAAGGCAGATTTAGGAGGCTCAAATACTGCTCAAATAGACAAAGATCAAACAATTCAATTGAATTATTGGTTTTAAAATTACTAATGAAATGTTCCCTAGATAAGAATATTTTAAGAATCTAGATTTCTGGAGACTCTACTTTGCTAATCAATTGAATGGTAGGAACCTCTCATCAACAAAATGTTCTCCTTTGACTTTTGGGAGACTATTTAAAAACGATAAATGCAGGTCTTGATTTTTTCTCCTTCATACATGTTTTGAGAACTCAATTCATTCACTAGCACTCTATAAAAAGAAGGACAACATATAAATGAAGCCCTATGAATAAAATTATATTTGTCCTTATGAATAAAATTATATTTTTTCTATATAAATAATCTCCTTATATTTGTCCTTATACTCAAGACTTTTATCATAATTTTACTAAAACATTTTCAACTTTCGTTAAGAAGCTCTCTATCAAGATGTCTATTAGAAAGACAAATAGAACAACCAAACCTTTGTATGATAAGGAGTGTAAAACTCGTAGATGATCCATCAAGTAAGTTTCTAATGAGTCCCTAAAAGCTAACAAGATCAATAGGCATACATCCCTTATTAAAATAAAAATGATATTATATAAATAGGAAGTAAGAGAGACTTTTCACCTCTTTAAGTTGGATATTAAGAAAATAGGGAGGAAGTTTCTAAAATCTCTTCCAGAGAAGCACTTCAACACATTCTCTTGTTTCTCGATGTTTTGAACATGCATTTACCTCCTTAAAGATCGACTGGGTTTTTTTTCTAAGTATAAAACATAGTTGAAAAAGGTGAATACGATATTGTATAGAGAGATAGCAGCTGGATGAGTTGAGAGATGAAAACACCCTTAGAAAATAGAAATATGTCACTAGATCTAATCATGAAGAATAACCTAAAGACAGCGGTGAGGGTCCAAGCTAATAAAGCTTGGTGGGAGGGTTAAAAATCCAAATCTAAAGAGAGTAGGTATGGACCAATGCTTTGATACCAAATGATGTATTTATGAACCTCTCAACCAGTAAACCCTAGCTAAGAGGTAAATTTCACCAGCTTGAAGAGAAATCAACCAGAAACAAAATGATAACAAGAGAATAGAATAAACTCAAGGGAAAATGGCTTGTTTTATTATGTAGATGAAGCCTCCTAAAATAGAATCTCAACACTTCAAGCCAAGAACAAAAACAAAGAAAACTATGGGAAAAGTGTGAAAGCTCAAGGGAAGATAGTTTGTTTATTATGCTGTTTAAATGGCCTTTATATAGCAATACAAAATGGTCCACTCAAGATGCACACTACTCAATGGCTAAGAAATAAATAATAAACAATACATGCGCACAACCCAAAGGCTAGAAAGCTAACCCTACATGATACACATCAATAACAACTAACTAACATAGCTAGAAAATAAGATGTTTCCCTTAAAGGTTGGGCATTGTTGAGTAATGGATAACTGAGTTAGACGTTGTTGTGTTAAGGGGTGCATCCTCCTTGCGGAGGATGCCTTGACTATCTACATCATAAGGGATAGAAGAAACTATAGAGCATGATCTGAATGAAGATTTTGTTTTTATGAATTCCTGGCATATTGTTCATCATATGACATGGGATTGTAGAGTTAGACCCACAAATCTAGTATTATTATGTGATAGGGCACTATCCTTTGCTCATAAATTCCCATTTTTTACCATAAAACATAATGGGATTGATGGGGAACATTTGGGAGCTCAAATAACGTGTGTGGATCTTTTAATCGGGACACTTTCATCACCAATCAAAATTGGTGACCGATAACTATATAGATCTCTTGTAACATCAAGTGCAAAAAAATAAGGCAATTGGTAGTTTTATAGGTCATGCGTTTGCTTCATAGTTATGATGGTTGCTTTATTTTTGTGTGCGGTCTTTGATTTGACCACATACATATAACCTCATGTAATGGAAAATATGTTTTGTTTCAAGGTTTATAATGGAATATGGTTTTTGTATTTGGAAATTTATCTATATGAGCATAATAACATTTTCTTTACACAAGTTGCTTATGTAGTGCATTTATGTTCTCTCCTCACATTGATTAGATTCACAAAATTCTCTTGCAATGCTTGGGTATCTTTCAATTTTGTAGCACTCTATACTAACAATACAAAACATATAACTGATCAATATGTGTGTCCTTGTACACATGTAATTTATGATTGTTTAATGGTTCATCCATATGTACTTATGTGTTGGTGCTTATTCGGTTAATCTCTTAAGTATAGATGCATCAACAACCATTGTAGTTTATGGCTTAATTTTTTTATGTAAAGAATAATAAAACCAAAAATAAATTGCAGTAACAACAAACTATTACAAACCCCATTATGATAGCATAATTAAGGAAGAGCCCCAAGGGTTAGCTTGATTGGGGAGATGCTCTTGTGAAAATTTTCACAAAGGTCTCATGATCAAATCCCATTGAGTCCCTTTAAGTTACCTATTGTGTTTTGGCTAGTAGTTACTATTGTACTCCATCCAAAAAACTGGGGAAGAGGGGGGGAATCTAAATGGGGATAGTAACGTACCAATTTCCTCATTTGGAATGCTTAATATGTTGGCAAGTGAAGGACTATATTTGTTTGAAAAAAACATAATAAATGAAGGAGATTGATCTATAAAATTGATATTTCATACAATTTTATACTTTCACTTAATATATCTTTACTTTTACTTATATATCTTGTGATAAAAAAATTTGCTTACTTTGTAATGCATATTTCATTAAGGCCTTATATTGAGATAATATGTTGTTGATTTGTTTTTCCTACTCCATGTATTTCTAGCCCATCAATGTTTTCCACTTAGTTAAAATTAAATCACTTTGTGCCCCTAAAAATACCTTTGAATGCCTTAAGTAATAGATGATATTCATTCAAATTCCAAGTTTTTGGTTTCACAAAAAAAAATGGC
>SNQJ01S0246833.1:0-13101 GCA_010110895.2 Picea sitchensis
CAACTTGGGAAAATCCTTTGGCAACTAATCGAGCCTTGTGTCTTTCAACACTTCCATCTGATGCATACTTAGTTCGGTATACCCATTTTCATCTAACAAGTTTTATTCCTTTTGGAAGAGGTACAAGATCCCAAGTATCATTTGCCATTAAAGAACGATACTCTTCATTCATTGTTGTATCCCAATCTAGATGACCTGAAGCTTCTGCAAATGTCTCAGGATCATGAGTTTATGAAACTTGAGCCAAAAGAGAAGAGGCTCACTGGAACTATGAATGTGTCCGACGTTGATCTGAAGGATCACCGACAAGATCACCAGCTGCTTCTCGTGTTGAACAAACCCATCTAGGAAGCGGTGGAACTGGTGCTTGTTCAGGTTCAAAGGACTCATCTAGACGAATGTCAGTAGGGGGAGGTGGATTTTCATCCTCACTTTCATCATCTGAAGAAGAATCCAGAATAGGAACAGAAGAAGGCACAACTGCCAAAGATGGCTTGCAAGCCAAAGAAGGCACAACTGCCAAAGATGGCTCGCAGGCCGAAGATGGCTTGCAAGCCAAGATATTTTCATCAAATTTAACATCTCTTCTAAGAATAATTTCATTACAATGTGGTTGAAGAAGTGTATAACCTTTGACATCTGCAGAATAACCAAAAAATATACACTTCTCACTTTTAGGCTGCAATGCTTTCCTTTTCTCATCAGGAATGTGAGCCCATGCTATACTGCCAAATACACGGAAGTGACTTACATCTGTCTTAATTTTAGTCCAAGCTTCTTCCGGTGTTTTATTTTTAAGAGCCTTTGTGGGAGTGCAATTGACTATGTAATTTTCACAGTTGATTGCTTCTGCCCAATACTGTAGACTTAATCCCTTAGATTGGATCATACAATTAGCCATTTCTTTTAATGTGCGTTTCTTTCTCTCAACATAGCCATTTCTTTTAATGTATGATTCTTTCTCTCAACAAACCATTTTGTTGTAATGTATATGGAATAATGTGTTGCATTTGATGCCCTTTGTAGTGCAACAACTTGTAAAATTATTGTTCACATATTCGCTCATTATCTGCTCTTAACCTTGAATTGGAGTGGTGATTGTTTTTCTACAAGGGCCTTAGAGGCCAAAAACTTGTCAAAATCACTCTTGAGTTTTAAGAAATAAACCTAAGTATGTCCGGAAACATCATCAATAAAAGTTAAGAAATACTTGCACCTGTAAAAAGAAGGAGAATAAAGTGGACCAAAAAAATCAGAACAAGCGTAAAGGACCCGTGTGCCAAGAGTCACAAGTTGTCAAAGTTGTCCCAAGGAGTTTTGTCGAGAACACAACCGCACAAACACCATCTCGAAGAAACAAGAGGAAGACTAATCACCATCTATCGACATTACATAGTTGCTGCAATGAGCGCAGTTTAGATGACCAAACCGCTAAAGCCAAAGTTTTCTCAAGTCATTGCTAAGAGCTAAAAAAATTGATGAAAAAGACGATGACCCAAGTTGTCAAACTTGTATAACCTCGTAATATCATCGCACCTACCAGTAAGAACATGTTTAGGATATTTTACATCCTTGATTACAACTTGGTGAGGGGAAAAACTCCACGGTTTTACCTTCACCGAATGAGTGATTTGATATACCGGGAGCAGAAGGTTGTAAGAAAGATTTGGAACACATAATATCATTGAAATGGATCATTTCTACCTGAATTGTTCTAGATCCTACAACACTAAGAGATCTATCATCACCAACAAATATTTCCTTGGTGTTACATTCATTTGAGCAGAAAATATGGATTTATCCTTTAGCCATATGATAAGACTTTCTTGAATCAATAAGCCACTCATCAAAAGAAGAAGTAGTAGAAGAAGTTGTATTGAAGGAAAACCGAAGCATAAAGTGCATGTCCATGAGAAGAAGAAAAGAAGAAGAATCAATATCGATGTTGTGCTTCTTCATCGCTGCTTCTAAGGCCATCTCTAGAAACATTTGACTCATCATGACCATCTCTATAACAAAAAGCTGTACCGTTTACAAGTATTACTTTTATATTTTGATTCTTTGTCACCATTAGTAGTTGGCTTGACCGAAAGGTGTTTGAATCTTTAGGTTTAAACTGGTTGTTGCATGAGGATGTTTCTTCTGGGATAATTTTGGGTTTATCTTCCTCGCTGGGCAACTAAGGCTTTGTTTGAGGTACCTCGCAGCTAAGTTGATCACCCAAGTTGTACAAGCTTTCTATATTCTTCCTCATTGACTGGCTGATCTTTAATGACTATGCTGAGTTTTAATTTTGCATGCTAATTAACCATTTGAGAAACTTAGTGAAAGAATGAGGAAAGAAGAGGAATTATGACATCCATATACCCATATGCGCATCTGAAATGAAATAATAGACAGCAAACCATAACACGCAGATTGATAACGAGCTTCGCAATAACTTCACGCCTGGCCTTTGTCTTAGTGGGTGGGCTTCTTTATTTCTGTTCAATGCTCAAAATTACATCGCTGTAATGCCAAATGGTTACAAGACTGAATTGGTCATGTTCTTCCACATCTCTAGAACCATGCAAAGAAAACGACACGAAAACGGACATCCGGAGCTCCTGTAAATAGTCCCACAACGCCTCCTCCTCAAAAGTTTTCTTACCCTCAAAATGGCTTTGGCTTGGCTCAAAGATAATTCTTCCTCAATTCTAAAGTTATCCTATTCCCCAAAAGGCCCTGGTTATAGTCGGAAGGTAGTTTCTCATCTCCAACTTCCTCCAGGAAGTTAGGCTCCAAACTACTCAATAACTCCCAAAACCATTAACAATAGGCTTAATTAATTCAAAATTAGTTACAAAACCCATTTTTGAACTATAATATAGTTATGAAATTGGGCTTATCCCCTCCATCCGCACACGCGCTCCTTTGAATGGTCATACAACTACCATATGGCCGAGCGCTAGCCCTTGGCTATGCGTTGGCCCTTGCCCCTTTCGCGCTCTAGCACTCAGTCCCGTGGAAAATCGGCATATGGTTGTGGCTTAACGGTATAACCACCCGGTCATTTGGAAAACGGTTATATGAACGTTGGCTAACCAACTCCCGCGCTATGTCGTATTGACCCCCAGTCCCGTGGCATTGGTTATGTTATGTATCGATTTGCCGGGCTAGCCCCGACTTAATCTCTTTCGCTTAAAACAATAATAAAACTTTAAATATTATTAAAACCATATAACAAACAAGAACCAAATGCGGGCATAGTGGTTATGCGGACTTTGTTAAAGCTCTTGGCCAGTGGGGAGGTCCACCGCTCAACTGCCGACGGCGCAACTTTTGAACACAACCAATTAAACCAATAACTGGGGTGCTATCGCAGTAGCCTAATGAATAGCTTTTCATGTGGCACCCAACTATTGACCACCGTACCAAGCACGGTTTACATCCGATTCACCCATGCCACCAACCGTAATATGTCGTGTGTCCATCAAGCACTTCATCACACTTCCGCTTACTTCATCCCGGCCAGATGTCTCACACCGCTTGTCATCCGTACATCATCGTGATCGTCACCACGCTGATGTCATCCATGCCACATGTCACTCTTCCATTGGTGACACGTGTCACACTCCGGAATAGGTCCATCTATACGCCGAAATGTCCAAAAATGCCTACCACATGTCACTACCTGAGGCTTCATTGCACTTTGTACAGACTCAAGCACGGTCTGTGATGGACATGCTGCCCATAATGGACTGTAATGGACGTAAGACAAATAACAATTTGTTTTGCCTCGCTTTGACTTTTAGGACAATGTGATATCTTATCCACAATGAACTCGCTGACAAAGTAAATATACCACCAATTAGAAGATCTAGACGGACGCATGGCACAGTTTCTGCTAGACCCGTGAGCACTTTCATTTTTCAGCATTTTCAATCCCTGTCAGCTCGATCCAATTTCGGATCACTCTCTAATCAAAGTAGTACAAAATGACTCAAGAGTGGCTGTGCTGCTTTACTTATAGCCTCTTTCATGGCATAAAAGGTAGATACAAACACTCTAATATGCACTACCTAGCTTTATAAATAAGATATATAAACGCCTCCTTCATGCCAGTATCTTACATTCTTCACATGTACCCGAGTGTTTTAAACTTAGATAGATAGTCTCCAAGGAAAGAAAAATCACTTGACCCAAGGTCGTAAGATTTGAGTTCTAATTGTTGTGCTCAATAATTGAGCTTACCAAACACGATTCAATTGTGTCCCAAGCTCGGAGTCATCACCCTGCGTGGTACCTTAGATCGTGAGAGATGGATATTCCAATTAGTCCACGCAGTTTTGTCATTCCTATTATCCCATTTGGCTTTCTTATCATCATTAGTGGGGGTTGCTTCCTTTCCCATGGTAATCCGAAGATGTGCCTTTAATAAATCTTCCATATGGGATTTTCATTGGAAGCAGTTGGTGCTAGTAAACAAAAGATTACTAGAAGAAGACATATTAAATATGCAAATATTGCAGATTTAAAAACTAAAACTAATGATCCTGGATGGAAAGATATCTAAAGTTAGCAGTTTTAAAAAACGTAATCAAAAACAAACTTACGATGTGTGGTTATGCCCTTTAAAAGGTATAAAGGTAACCAAATAACCAATGATAGTGTGTTACTGCAGTGATTCACTTTTTATACTTGAAGTGAAATGCACCCTATTAGCATGAACTTTAAAAAAAAGTGTTTCAAAGAGAGAACTAAACTCAAGACCTCACTTAATAAGGCAAGTTTTAACCAAATGGTCTAGCAAAACATATTGTAATGTTCAAGGAGGATTGGGGTTGTTGTTGTTGTTGTTGTTATTGTTGTTGTTGTTGGAGAGCATTCTCCAAAAAAAACTCTTTTCACAAGAAAAAAATTTCACTTATCAATGACAAATAACGGTTAGATCTCGATTAGCTTACCCGAAGATGCACCTTTTCCTATTTGTTTATGATTTGTCGATCGCATAAGCAATGTGGAAAGAGCATAATGCAAAATAAGAGTAGCAAACTAGAAATAGAAAATAATAAAACCAAAATAAACTCAAACTTTGCAAAATTCTGTACCATGTGATCTTTAATTTTATAACTTCTAGATCCTGACCGAATGGTCAGATCTTTCTGGGGAAAACGGAAACCTTTTCGAAAGTGAAATGAAAAAGTGTTCCTAAATGAAATGAATTCTCTAGCTGCAAATGGAAATTCTCTTAGCCTAGAAATGTATAGAAATGTCATAAATGGATATGAGGCAACTTAGCTTCACGATATCGATCTACAACATGAGTCGGTCTTCAAACAAAGCTGATACCATGTTCACAACACAAGTATTCCAATAGAGGACCAACACTCGGGCAACCACTCAAATAACCAGATCAAAGATCAACATTAATCGATGTTTTCACTGCCAAAACACCTATGGGGAAACATCCATGGCCCCACCAAACATGGCCACTTTGAGCAGCTTTTTATTACCGCAAAAAAGATTACGTAGAGATTTTACAAGAGAGTTTCTCATAATCATCAACGGAAAAATGACCCTCCATTCTTTAAATAGAGATCATGGACCAATCGGTGTTAAGCCATGGATCAATGGTTGTTAAGATAGAGGAGAGTATGAACTATTGATCACTCTATGTCGAGAACATATCGTGACCACTAGATTAAAAATGCATATTAGAGAAACACACTAAGAAACAAACTAAGAAACACACTTTTACCTAACGGCATATTAGACCAAGCAGATCTTAACTAACTCCTAAGTGTCTAAATATCCTAACAAAGTAGGTATGCCTCACCCAAAACAGGCCTGAGACACCCTGCTAAATATTGGAGGTAAAAAAAAAAGTTATAAGGGCCCTCATGGGAATAACAACCAGTCGGTCAGATCCCCTCGAGAGGTAATCCTCCATAAAGATAGTGTAAGGTTCAACTCTTATCTGACCCAAGGAACCTGTACCAACCTCTACAAGTAACCTATGTGGTACCTAAGTCAAGAAACCAACCAACCACGGTATAACCATAGATGAAGAATGCAAATGTCCACAAGTGGCAACAAAGCCCCAAACCCGTGAAAGCGACCGCTCTCATAGAGGTGGGTGGCACCAAAACCTCTATACCTAATAGATCCCCATAAATCTTTATCTTAAGGCTAAGAAGGTATTAGTATATCCTCGCCAAACTCACGCGAACAGGCTTAACCCCATTGTGTAAATGGTTCACACACACATACAATGGATTTCATACCCTTAGTCATACATATGTTCATTTAATAGGACTTCAATAATTTCTCACAAAATCCCACCAAGGCTCTAAATCTCAAGCTATTTTGTGCACCCTAGAAAAATAAAATCAAGCATTTAATCAATTTCAATGATAGTGTTAGTTTTAATGGGCTTGGTTACTCAAAAAGGTGTGGTCGTGACTAGTGATGCTATGACTCAACAAGTAAAGAAATGAATATGAACAATGCAAAGTCCTAACTTCAATTTCTAATGATATTTTTCAAAATGCAATTCTCAATTCAACTCTGCACTTAAGTAAAAATGAAACCTTTCTTTACATGCACTAAGATTAATGATAAAAACTTAAAATCAAATGCCAACAATGTAAAATGCCTAATATTTTTGCATTTTCATTCTTTTATTGAAAATGCAAGGATTGAACAAGAGCTTGATATAAAAACTATGTTGTGTGTAAACAGAGACAAACCAAGCAGGATCAAGAAGCAAACAATCTATCCTAAGATGGTGACAATCAAATGAAAACAGATGAGAATCCACCACCAAAAATTAAACCAAATAAAGGTTTCGCCATTCCAATATACCCTAAATTAAATTACCACGTAAAACCCAAGATCAATATTCAAAACCTACCTATCAACCATCAAAACGAAACAACCAAGCAAACAAAGGTTGACATGCCACTATTCAAGGAAAAGAGAATATGTACGCCTAGCAGAAGGACAAATATGTGTATGCACAATCAAAACCTTATATGTAAGCCAAACACCAGCTAAGGGGAAATAGTGAAACCACCAAAGTGAATAGAGGTTGTCAAACAATCATATGAAACCCAATATAAATGAGCAAGTTAAGGAGAAAACACTCCAAACCCTGAAAAGAAGATTCATCCGAAGGACAACAATTCACACGAGGGAAAATCTCTTTATGGATAGATGCCAAACCACAACAAACCGAAATGGACTTAAATAAATCCTACCATCAAGTGGCGCATAAATAAGTATGCTAGCAAGACAATATAAATGTCCTACTTCATATAGACCTTCTCGATACAAACCACTGTTGAGGACTTGACCCAAAGAAATCTACCTCGCAACTAGTCCTCAACAACTAAGAAACAAAATCATATGCATACTAGATAATGTTAGACATTCGATATCATAATCCATAAATATCCCATAAATAAATACACCCATGGAATAACAATTCAAATATTCACAACATTAATTGGACGAGAAAAAGAGTATTTTATTAAGATCTAATCAACATAAGTGAAAGAGTTACAAACTTCATTGTCACATCCATTTGAAACCTATAGTAATAGTAGTTCTTCCAAATGGGCCTCCACCCACTTCAATCCTCCACCAAATAAAAGCTCATATAAAACTTAGAAGTGGAGTAATGGGGACCATTTGGAAGAAGTATGCTCAATACAATTTGTATTGACTTTGCATACATGGCTTCCAATTTGAATTACACCATAGATCCATGTGAAAATATACCAAAAATCTGTCCATGGCCATGAATAGAAATACGAAGGTGGCTACATGCCAAAGGTTGTCATAGTTACAAACAAGGCCCAATAAACCCACAGTCTATCGACCTATTGAGGCATACCATTAACAATCACTGGACAACCTACCATGATGAAAGTAGGTATCAAGGCACCTATACATTATTACAAGGGAATAAATGATTCGGTAGAACACTTGAAGAATCCATCATGAAGAGTTACTGATGTATTCCCAATTGTTGATGGCGAGAGAACTTTCCACTAATGACTAGAAGCATCTAGGTACTCATAGAACTTTAGGTCTCATCTCCATAATACATGAGTTGAAGCCCATGGGAGGAGACCCAATGAAAGGAGATAATTAAGGCATCTCTCATCATTCATCACGAGGCCTTAAAATCACTAGAGGATCTTAATATTACTGATTGTTTTGGCCAACCCTCGCCGAGGAGCATCACCTAACATCAACCAACCCTCATCGAGGGGCCTCTAAGCGAGCAAAATCATATGAGAATCTTAACATGATTGGATATTTTTGACATCCAATATTAATCCAATATCAATAGACATATTTTACAAAAAATAACATATTAAAAGAAAAACTTATACTTAATAGACGCACACATTATTAAAAATAAACATGTTATAAAAAAAAATCTAAATTTAACAAATATTAAAAGTATCATATTTCCACAATAAATATATTTAATAATATTATAAACAATATTTCAATAACATAAAAAAGTTTAATCTATTCTATCATTATAAAATGATAGATGATGTCTCAACTTATATAATGTATTAAATCTAAATGATGTGTGAGATATTTAATTATTATAAATACTAACAAAATTAATTCAAATAGATGAGATTTATCAAATTATGATATTTAATATATTGTTTAATTTTTTAAACTTATTTTTATTTTTGGCCTTTAAATTTAGATTGCCCAAGTTAAATCAAGTTGAGTGATTATATTAGTTTATTGTATATATAATAAATAAATAAATAAATATATTTTGTAGTTTTTCTATTTTTTCTTGTTTTTCCAACCACATGGGTAGGGTAAGGATTTGAAAACAGAAATAAGGGGGTCTCATACATTAATTTCAGTCCCACAAAGAAAGAGGTCTCACATTAATTTGAGTCTCACAAACAAAGCGGGGTCTCGCTAACAATTCGATGTCCCTCTTGACTATAATCTTATGTTTGTTAACTTTTTATGCATTTTACAAGAAACCAACTTACCTTGCATGCTACTAAATACTCAATTATGTTAGTTAATATTTATATTCTTCAATTATTTATTAAAATAATGTATATTTATCTTTTTCTATTATTTTGTTAATACATTTAAGTACATGTATCTTCTTGTCAAATACTCCACACAATATGTAATATTGGAGACATCATGCAATAATCATCATAATATCTTATTATTTAATGCTAATACTAGGAAACGGGATGGAATGACTGTGGAATGGCTAATCCAACCGACAGAGTCGGATCAAGATCCGCATAAGTTTGCCTCCGCTGATGAGCTGCTCATCAATGGCCCCGAAGACGAGTCCACGAATGGCACCGCAGACGGAGGACGGGCGCGATAGAAGGTTTCGAGTGCCCTACAACTGGATATCGCGACTTACCAGCTTAACTCGAAATCTCACCCACAAATCGGACGGGAAGACCCTTGAATGGCTGTATAAATAATATTAGTTATCTGGAATACGGCCACAGCAGGCTATTCCATCGACCACAACACTTAATTCCATTTAAGTATCGAATCCCAGCATAACTAGTTTCACTTCCATCTCCACAGTCATCATGTTGTCCTCAAAATCAATACTCTCTCTCGCAATAATAATGGGAGTAGGAATGGCCGGACAAAGGCTGGTTGGGTTTGTAGAGGACTTCTCATATGCTGAACAAGTTCCCAAGAATACTAGCTTTACTTCCATTCCACAGTCACATTGTTCTCAAAATCAATTCTCTCTCTTAGACGAGGGGATCGGCACTGGTACTGGAGAATCTGCACAGTACACTTCATATCCCCAACAACAAACTGTTATACAGCCAAATTCAATCAACTTTCCGTCATGGATGTCTAATGCAGGAGGACCAATCGCAGCAAATGATAGATTGATTATGGAGGCAAGCAGATTTGAACCGCAGGGACAAATGGGCAGCTTGCACAGTAGTCCATATTTAAATCCTGAGCATGAATACGCTGGGAGCAGTAGTGCTATGGCCCGACCATGGACAATGGCCGGTTGAATCTGCAGAGGACTTGGCATATGCTGAACAAGTATCGAAACCCAATAGCACTAGTTTCACTTCAATTCCACAGCCATGTGATGCTCGAAATCAATGGTCTCCGCCAGACGAGGGGATAATGGTCGGAGAAAGGCTGGTTGGGCCTCCAGAGGACTTATCATATTATGAACAAGTATGGAATCCTAAGAGCAATAGCTTCACTTCAATTCCACAGTGACATTGTTCCACAGGAGCACCGATATATTTGAAGAATGCGGCAGACTGCACACAGTATCATGAACAATAACAACAATTGCACGTAAATGAACTCGCCATATATTGAACAACATCTGTGCTATCAAGGCCTGGGAGGCTGTGCTCTGGGAGAAGGGCCCACAATTACACAGCACCTTCAACATCTGGAAGTCGGCTCTCACGATGAATACAGAGATGGTTATTCATATCAAAACCCTAGTGATTAGAATTATGGAATTGTTTTACGAAAACAAACATAATATAATTTTATGTTATTATGATTATATGCGTTAAGATATTTATAAATATTTAAATAAATTGATGTTGTATTTTAAAGATTTGATTAATGGTAAAAATAGATATGAAAAGAAAAAAAAATTAAATTTATGGAGTAATTAAAAAATAAATTGTAATTTGTGTTGTAAGATACAATCATTTAAACATACCAAATTTTATCAAAATTATGTAATTTATGTTAAAAGATATTAAAAAATGTAGATGTAAAATTAAATTTTATTAATACCTTTATTTAATTCATAATTATGTATATTTATATGATTAAATTTTTATATATTTTATGTTAAGAAACGAAAAGGGAAGGTCTTGTGATAAGTGGAATAAGTTGCAAGGTGAGAATAGTCATTATAACCCCTTAGTGATTCATTAATAGATTTATTCATTTACTCTTATGGTGTGTAATAGAACACACCAGTCATTCTTATATATTAAAAAGATCAAAACATTCATAACAAAGAGATTTTGTTATTCCATTTTATGACAATAAAAAAATAAGTCATATCTCCCTTCACACAATAAAAATTCAACCATCAACCTATCATAATTAACAAACAATCAAATGATCAACCCCTTCATGTAGAACTTGGAGTAGTTTTATAGAACTTATTCCCTATATTTGTTAAAAAAATATCTTAAAATAAATTATCCAACTACATAATTACAATCCATCATCCTTAACTAGAACATAACAATTAAGAGCCACTAAATATGGATTTCTTCCTCTTTCTTTGGTATGTCATTGGATAATATGATGTAGACATGTCTCACATGATTGTTGATGATGTACAATCCATAGTTTGCTGGACTGCACTCACATATGGAGTAAGCAATAATTCCATTACCAGAGAGGTTGAGGAGAGGTGTGGACAATGCCTCTACCACAACCTACTAGCACTCATGTCGCACCGAACTGTAGGTTAACGCATTACCCAGTTCGAGGACCCATGACGCTGAGGGCGCATCGCCACAGTCAGTCAGCTGATGATTCTAAGGGCATCAGCATTACATGGAGGTCTTACTCTAGAAGCCCTTAGCCTCCCATTAAGTTCACTCCGGCGGAGGTTGACTCCGTGGGGTTATTGATGTTCACTAATCAAATAAGAGGTTAGTGGCACCTTTGGAGCACATGAAAATTCCGGCGGGCACGCCAAAGAAAACAAAAGAGGCTATGGCACCCTTGGAGCATGTGGTAAACCCGGGCGGGCACATCGCTAAAAGAAACAAACGAGATGCAGTGGCACCCTTGGAGCACGTGGTGCGTCCTGAAGGGCACGTCGCGTTGTTGTTGATGAAGGAACAAACCTAGATGGCCCTAAGACAAACAACACATTAAGAAATTTTAAAAACAACTTCCCTAATTAAATGTCACCCAGTTCAGAATCTAAGTTCTAAGTCTAAAACTTCTCTAGGGGTAAAATTTTGTCTAACCTTAAGAAAAAAAAAATACCCTATAAAAAAAATAATAATAAATAAAAATTAAATTAAGAACCACTTAAGTAATAGTTTTTGTCTTCATAAAATTTTTGGGGTAAAATGAAGAGAATAAAAATTTAATTAAAATCAGTGGATTTAAAATTGTAAAGAAGAATTTAATTGTTTAACGTGTAAAAGTGTAAAAGATATTAAATTATTAATAAAAAGGAAAAGAGGCTAATTTGCGCAATTGCCATTTTGGCTCTAATAAAAAGGGGAAAGAAGGGAATAATAAAAATTAGGAAACTAAGGAATGGAGGAAACATAATAAGGGAAAGAAAGGAACTTATGGTAAAAAGCAAGGTCAACTTAGCAACAATGTTGCAATAAAGAACCTTCTAATTTGAACTAAATTAGCAACATCATTTTAGGGAAAGAATTTAAAACCTGTAAGGGAATCTAGGGACACCTAGGAGTAAAAATAGGAGTAACTCTAGGTGGGTGGGGGAAATAAGAGAATTTAATAAATTAAAGAAAATAGTTAATGGAGAAACGTGGGGATGAATGCCACTTGTACGAAGGAGATTTTTAGAAGATTTTTATTTAAAACTTAAATTTAATAAGATTCGAGGAAAGTTTGGAAGTTCTAAAACTCTATAAAAGAGAGGAAGGAGAAGGAAGAAGGGGATCGGTTGATAGTGTAACATTATGCTGTCGGAATTGTGACTTGACTGATTACTTGTGGGGAGTTGGGATTTTCCAGCTCGGATAGGGGTGGTAGCTCAGCCTTGTGAGGCAAGTTGGGATCTAGACGTACCATCTGGATAGTGTGTGGCCCGTTTGCAGCTCGGGGGGCTAAGGGGGAAGCAGAGTACCCCTAGCAATTTGCCGGGAGGTACCGGTGTAGTCTCAACGATCGGCGAGCGGGAGCGGCACAGAGTGCGCGGACGACACTCGGAGCAGGCGAACAGGCAAAGGTACGCCCCTTCGGTTGAATGATAGATTGTGTAGGATGTATGATTTAGACCTGTATGTGTATTATTGTGGTTGTAGTTGGTTTTATTGTGCAGGAAACTCGTCCCTCTAACCTGCTCGATTTCGACTAAAT
>SNQJ01S0246835.1:0-13101 GCA_010110895.2 Picea sitchensis
TTGTTGATGACAGTTGACTTCAGGAGTTTGGACAACATGTTTTATTTTTGGATATATGAGTAATGCATTTTTGAAAACAATGTCAAATATAAATGAGATAAATTGTCAAAATGTGCATGTGATGATGGGAGTCACAAAGAGTTGTTTTCTTGATTAACTAATTATGTTATGATTGTTAAGATATAAAGGGAGTCATAAGGGGTCCCACCTACTAGTTGTTATTTATTTAAAAATCCCTTATTATGATTATTACTCTTCCCCTTAACTAAAAGCTGGTTGAGTCTTTTAATTAACTTAACTAATGAGTTGGTTCAACTACTTCAATCAATTCTATTTTGTTTAAAGGCAAAAGGAAAGGGAGGAAAACGAGGAAGAGAGAAGGAGAAGCATACTAAGGTTTTCTCTTTGAGTTTATGCTGAGATAGTTCAGTTTTCATTCATTCCTTAATTTATCACAAGCCTGATTATTTTTATGATAGCAGGGTCTTATTATAGACAACAAGATTCGAGGCTGAATTACATCATTCAGACACTTGTTTTTCAGAGGTGTTGATCTATCTTTGATAGACTGTGTAGACTTGCATGTTTGTGAATTAGTTTTCATGACTGACAAAGGCTATTGTGCAGAGTCAAGTGGGAAACAATCTGTAGCGAGTTGATCCAACTTTTAGAGTTCATTTTTTAATTTCTGTTGGAGGTCCTTTTGTATGTTCCATCGGGGATGTCTAAGTTTGACTTTGGTCCAAAATTTCTGCATGAAATTTTGTAAAAGAATGACTCTTTTTGAATTGTAATGAAATAAAGGATTGCTTTATGTCTTAGATGTCTTGATTATCATCTTGGTGTCTTTACTTCTGTCTTTACATTTATTTCAGCGTCTGTTATATTCAAAAAATTACATAAAAAGTAAATTTCCAGCAAGCTTTTTATTAATAAAATACTAGCCTAAGCACTGGTAATTAATACTTGTGAGTTAGGATGTTATTTTTGTTGGCTATAAACATAGGGTGAGATTCCTGTCTATTTTTATTTAGCCAAGCAGAATCTGAAAATGCTTGAGTAAGATCAATTCATATATTTTCCTCAACATGTGGGATTTGTTTTTATTGCTTAGTTTAGTGCCCCACATTGTCTTCAACTTGGGGAAGCATTGTACCAGGGTAGAGCATATGTGGGATTTGTTTTTATTGCTTAGTTTAGTGCCCCCATATGTCTTCAACCTGGAAATACTCTAATAAATTAAATTACAAATGGGCTTGAAAAAATGTTGCATCGCGGACAAAGGGCAACACACCCTCTACAAAGGCACCCATAAAATGAGACAATATGAACCCTTGTAATTCGTGAAGTCCCATTCCTAGAAGTATAACCCTATCCACTTCATACCCACTACATGACTTAGAAGGGATTACACTTGGGAAACACTCCTTGACCTAGGAAATGGTCCACCTAATAGGGCACTATGACTCCCCTCCCATATTTAAATTTGGAAAATTTTATAAGGTCTTTGAGCATATGTTTATTTTGAAAAGGGGGGATTCAATGCACATGTTTATGTGTTTCTTTTATTAGATATGGATTACATGGCATGATATTGTGACTTGTGGACCCTTGGAGGGCATACTTTCTTGTCTTTGTAGGTCCTTGATAGGGGAAAGATTGATCGTGGAGCCACAAGGTCACTTGGACCTTCAATTGGGGAAGGGAGCCCACAAGTTGGATGATGTGTCCCCTCTCCTTGGACAATTTGGATGAGGAACATCACCTTTGGAGGCACTTGAGTGTCCTTTGGAGGTGACTCACTAGCCTTCACAGCCCCAACGTTTTCCTTTGGAGGCCTTATCTCTCTCTTCTGGGGCATGACATCACACTTGGAGGGTTAGGGTTTTGTGGTGTTGGTTGATTTGATGATGACTTGGTGTGTCTTGATGGAAGGAATCCATTGCACATGAATACCAAGCCATTGGAAGCCCAACAACACCCTCAAACAACTCAATGACTTGCTCACCATGCCAAAACGTCACCCCTAGAGGGAATGGCATAATCTTTTAGGGCTTGCTTATTTTGTAAAATTGAATTGTAATTTGTAAAGGGGGAAATTAGGAGGTCAACCTCCCTAATTTGTGTTTTACCCTAAGTTAAGTGTATAAATTGTTTTTACAAGGTCATGTATAAATAGAGACCTTATCACTTTCATTTTAGACATAACACACTTGAGAATTACATAGGTGTTGGGATGAAATTTTTTCCCTACTTAGGCAATTCACACACACTCTCTCTCTTATGCTATTTTGGATGCTAGTTACTTTTCCTTTGGAAGGAAGTGGTGTTATATTTCTCTTGGATTCTTTCTCTTTCTTTGTGGTGGAAAATTCTTGGTAAAGAGGGTTTAATCTTGTTATCTCTTGGAATTGATAAGGAATTTATGCATATTGTTAGTGTTTCTTATTGTTTCATGGTTATTATTGTCTAAACCCCTGGAGGAGTATAAAGGCGTACGCTCTCCACTAAGTTCCATTATTTGTCTTGGAGAAGCTACTTAACAAGGTTGCCAGGGGGAGTAAAAAATCTTACACCCTCCTAGATTTACCTTGCTAGTTTTGTTTGCCCTGGGGACTAAAAAGGCTTACACCCCTAGGGAGTTAACACAACTAGTTTTCGAAACAAGAGACCCCATAACCAAAAATATAAAGGCACTAGTCTAATTTGCATTGGAGATCTAAACTCATTGCATTGGAATACGTGAAAAATAGATATTTTGCAATTGTTCAAGTTATAATCAATTTTGCATTCTTAAGGCATCTTTGTTCCATAAGGGAATCTAGATTAGACTATTAATTATTGTTGTTGTTATAAAATAAATCAATATACATTAGAGGTGCATCAAAACTCATCTTCTTTCATCTATTACTCACTTATCTACTGCTGAAATATTTCTATGAACTTGGATTATGGTTACATTGATTATTAGCTATCATTTGCATAGTTTCTTGTCAATTTTTGTGGTAATATTTAGCGGTTGTAGAATTATTTTGCTACAGCCACTTGGCTGTTATAATACTTGTCGATAACACTTAATAAACAACCCTAAAAACCATCTAAAGTCTTGCTCTTTTCGGTGGAAGTTTAACTTGTTATTTCTAGCTTAGTTTCCATCATCTTACACTTGATTTTAGTGGTTCAATTTGCAGTTGTTGGTAATTCTTTATTGTTGATTTATATAATTATATAATACTTCAATTTGGGACAAAAGGTTTCTTTCTGAACCCCCATTGGTTAAAGGCTTGTTTGATCATCATTTTTCTTGTTCAAGGCAGGGATACCATTGTTTTGCAAGTACACAACAATTGGAAATCATTTACCCTTCCGCAAGACTCCTCATCAAGCCATCCTTCATATTCAAAATTTACCTATAGGGGTTTCACTTGTCTTTCCAACTCAATCCCCCTAGGGTACCGAGATTCCCTCCTTGTGGTGACTTATCATCACTAAAGAGAGGGGAGTGTCTATCCAAGGTGATAGTGGGTAGATACTCCCATAATTGTCACACTCCTGTGGATTGGGTTGGGCTTTTTCCAATCTACAGATTGTGCGATAACAGGGTTCAGACATGGAGGGCCATAGAACTAGCTCGAGGAAATGAAGGGGGTGTCGGTGTAAGACACCTGCACATGCCTAAAATGAAGCCTTAGACCTGCCTGCAATCAGAGTCAAAAGGGATTCCCTAAGGACTTAGAGGAATCACCATGTACAATTCTCTTCTACAGTGAAAGAGGAAATGAGAGTCTTGGAAGAGGTAGTTTGGGAGGATGGGAAACTAATAGAGAATGAGAAAATTGTGAGGGATTTTGAGGTTTGGTTTTATAACTTTGATTTTTCCAAGAGAAAAAACACCAAGGTATTTGAAGCAACTAAGAATTACTGGCTCACAAACGACCCTTATTGCTCAAGTGTTGGAGAAACAAGGAGCCAAAAATGAAGAGTTGCTAGATAGGTTAATTATTTTTTAAGACATGTTTGAAGTGGTATGTAAGATGGTATTTGGAATTCAAATTGAAGTTGATGGCAAGAAAAATGAAGGCAAGGTTGGAGCTAAGAGTTACCATGGCACTTCCATCAACCCAGTCATATTGGAAGAATATGAGGAACCATTGTGCAACAAGGTTACCTAGGATTCATAGAGTTCCAGGCCATCAAGCTCCTCGAGCCTCAATTGATAAGTTCCTTGTTATGGTTTATTGTTGTAGGAGTGGCTTCATTGTGTCTTTCTCTATAACTGTGTGTTATGGTGATGCTTTGCTATCATTTTGTCTGAATTTTGGTTATGTTTCTAAGTTTTTGAAGGTCCTGAAATTCTAGCAGATGTATAGTTCTAAAGACATGCAAACTCTAATATCTATGTGGCCTAGTTTCCTATTTTTGGTAGCACACAAATTTTTTTATTGTAATACTTTTCTACATGTTACTAATGTGAATAGAACTTGCTTACAAAAAAAAGATATCAATCAGTAACATTGCAAAATCAGGTTAAACATAGTGGGAATCATGCACATTATGTACATGCTTGAAACCCTAGATCTTGTATATTTGAAATGGAGGATGACATTGGGAGGGGGCCTCTTCCTACTCCAGAATATGATGCTCAGGGATTCCACGATATGGTAGTGGAATTTGATAAATCTATGAAATCCAAACCCTCCCAATTCATGAAGAAGCAAGAGGAAATTCCCAAAGTCTCTGTCTCGCCCTGTTCTTCTAGGAGAAAGGATTTAGCTTTGGCTGATTGGGGCTTGATCAAAAAATTTACGGGTATCTATCCATATCCAAAGACAAAAGTTTCATGGTTTGAGATAAACTAGAAGCCCTTTATCAGAGGATCACTAAGCCATTTTTCTGTGGAAGAGGGTTTTTAACATTCCTCTTTCAATTCAAAGAAGACATGGATTTTATATTCAGTAGCGAATCGTAATTTCTAGGAGCAAGAGAAATGTATTTGAGCAAATGGAAACCCAACTTCATCCCTGAAAATGATGTGCCCTCAATTATTTCGGTGTGGGTTCAACTTCTGGATCTTCCTCTTCACTATTGGAGTGATGCCGAACTCTAGTGTATTGGAAACTCTATTGGTCGGTATGTCTATCAAGTAGGACCTACAGAGAACATATTCCCTTGTGCAAGGATTTGTGTCGAGGTTGATATTGAGAAACAAATTCTTGAAGTAGTGGTTATCACCTTAGATAACTGGCAACATGTGCAACAATTTGATTATGAACAGTTACCCTACAAATACAATATCTACTGTGAATACAAGCACTTTGTGAGGAATTGTAAAAAAGTGGACTTAACCTCAACAGGAACTGAGAAATAGGATCAATGGAAAGAGGTCTCTCGCAAAATTTTTCATGGGGGGAACATGGTTTTTCCCTCATCAACGGACCCCTCAAATGCAGGTCCGAAATCACCCTCCAAATCCACCGAAAACCTTAGAAAAATCGTTCCTTCTGCTACTCATAACATATTCGAATCCTTGTCTCAGTTGGTGTACTCTAAGGTGGAGTTAATTCCAACCCATAGAAGTATTGGGGTTTCTATAAGGGATCCACCTTCATTCCAAGAGGTCCCTCAGCCTCATGTGAAGAAATCGACAAGCTTGAATCAAAGGGAGGATAAACGAGTTTCCTTTGAAATCTTGGTGAAAGAAGGGAATGAATTGAAATACCCTAGACTAGAAGACTTGGAATCCTTCAAAGATGTCGAAGTTTCCTTTTTATATTTCCGATATAACTTGGAAACATAGAGCATAGGAGAAGAAGGGCAGGACAACAGAGCTTCTAAAGAAAACTTACCATGAAGATCAAGGAGGAAGGCAACATGAGTTGTCAGGGAAGAAAAAGCCAATAAATATATTCTCGTGGGATTTCAACAAACATTTCCAAATATGATTGGTGGAGGTACAAAACACATCAAGCATCAGAGTGGAACTGCAACAAGTAAAGGGGGTACCCACTCCAATATGTTGAAATAATGATCATGGTCTCCTGGAATTGTATGGGTTTAGGAAGTTCCCCTAAGACCATGGTTGTCAAGGACTTGGTTACATTTGAAAATCCTTTCATACTCCTCATATGATGCTCCAGTGAAACCATTACTGAAGATGCCAGAGGAGCCTCTAGTGGGATATGTACTTTCTAGAATGGTCATGAGGTAAGTATGGAACATCATTTCAAAAATCATCACTATATTTTTACCAAGCTCAAACATAGGCAAAGAAACAATCTCTTTGAAATATTCATTGTATATATTTTGATTAACCCTTCAGAGAAATATGAGTGTTAGAGAACTTTGTTAAACTTGAGAAACTCGGATTATTCCAAAAACTACATTATCGTTGGAGAAATTAACATCATCAGAAACTGTGTAGAGAAAAGAGGGGGGATATTTGGAAGAGACCCCTTTTGAGATAATATAAAAGAACTTATCATGGAGTGGGGCTTATTGGGAATTCCTCCGCACAAAGGAAAGTTCAATTGTACTAACATGTGAGCTGGACCAAGGCACATAGTGGCAAGATTGGACCGCTTTTTAGTTCACAACAATTTCCTCCTTCATAATGCAACCATCAAATATTGTATTCTCCCCTTGCCCATATTTGATAATGATCCCATCTCTCTTCACCTCCAATCTCTCCCTAACTATGGTCCTCTTCTCTTCTAATTTAACTCTTTATGGATTCTACATCAATAAGTGGTGGACCTTTTGAAAACTAACTAGGAAACCTAGATACCTGACACACCAATGTTCATATGGGAGAATAAACTTATTATGGTAAATAAAGTGTTCAAAAGGTGGACTAAAACTCCCCTTATTTCTCTAGTAGATGAGAAAAAATGAATCAAAGGTACGCTGGATGAGTTACAAAAGACGTTACAAGATCACTAAATAATATTTTATCTTCAAAAATAAGAGTTGGAACTATAATGTCAATATCAAAATGCATTAAGGAGAGAAGAGGAATATTGGAGGCTCAAATCTCGTAGTATTTGGCTCAAGGTTGGGGATTAAAACACCAAATTTTTTCATAATCAAGCCAAATATAGGTAGTCCAAAAACAATGTGATGAAAATCACTTTGGGAGATGGGACCACTATGACATATTTTGAAGATATCAAATTGGTTGCCCACAATCACTTTGTTGAATTATATACCCAAAGAGAGGAAGAAAACCACTCAAATATATACTCTATGCTTGAACATATCCCGTTTTTGGTTACAAGAGAGGAGAATTTGGATCTTACTCGACCTATTTCTAAGGGATAAATTCTCATAACCATTTGGAGCCTTGAGTCATACAAATCTCCTGGACCAAACAACTTTTCCATCTCTTTCTATCGCTTCTTCTAGGACCTCATCAAATCTGATCTAAAGAGGATGCTTCGGTATGCCCATCATTCCCTAAGACTTGGGGGGAACACAAAATCCTCCTTCCTTTATTTGATCCCCAAAGAATCAAATCCCACCTCCTTCTTTATATTCCAACCAATATTATTGTGCAACTCCTCGTATAAGATCCTCACTAAAATCATAGCCTCCCATCTGAAAAAAAGTTCTTCCCAAGATAATTTCCCCTAACCAAGGGGGCTTCAAGCAAGATAAAAAAATTGTGGATAATACAGTTCTCGTCCAGGAAGTGATTCATTCAACCATTTAGGCCAAAGGTAAAAGTATGGTTGTAAAATTATACATGGATAATGCATTTGATCATGTTAGAGATGCTTTCCTTTTTCAGGTGATGGAGCGGTTTGGTTTCAATACCAATTCCATAAGATGGATAACGGCTTGCATCAACAACCCTTAGATCACCCCTTTGGTGAATGGTAGAACAACCAATTTATTTCAAGCCAACATAGGTCTTCATCAAGGATGCCCCCTTTATCCTTTATTCTTCATCATTGTGGTTGAAGCACTCATCAGAAAACTTGAACAAGAAAGAGAGAATGGAAATATTCGTGGACTACAAATTGCCCAAGGAGTAAAAATTATGAATCATTCACAATTCGCCAATGACACTTTTCTTCTGGGTGGTGCCTTTTAAATAATTGCTTCAAGAATGAAATCCACCCTGGACTCCTTCCTTGATGCTCACAAAGGAGATGTAAACAACATGAAATGCCAAGTTTTTGGATGGAACACTTCTCCTCAGGTTATGTGGGCCTTAGATCGTATCTTCTAGTTTACCCTTGCTGAAGATTGGACTTCTTTCAAATATTTGGGGATCTCTATCTCCCTCAAATCCTCTTATTTGTAGCTCTAGCAACAAATTATTGAGAAAATGAATAGGAAATTAACTCATTGGGGTTTACAAAGGTTAAAACCAACATTGAGAATCATTCTAATTAAAGTTGTCCTCTCAACCCTCCCCATATATCAATGTTCATCACTCTTAGTTCCAAAATTCATATCCAATCAAATCGTAAAGAAAATAAGATCATTCTTATGGAAGGGAGGAAAATCGACTCAAACAAAATTCCATCTCGTCAATTGGAACCAAGTTACAAGTGATAAGAATCATGGAGGGTTGGGGATTAGGGAACCAAGTCTTATGAATATAGCCATGGGGGATAAATTACTTTGGAGACTAATCATAGGGAATCTCACATGGTGGAAGAAAGCAATCTGGAAGAAATATTTCACGAGAAATAGGCTCAGGTGTGTCGATCTTCATCCAAAAGTAGATATAGGGTCACCTATATTTAAGTTTATCCTTGCTACTAGGATACTCATTTGTGCTAAATTAAATTGGATTCCTAGAAATGGGTGAAGAATAAACCCTTGGGATGATCAAATTCTAGAATCATACTGCCTTTCTCAGATCGAGCCTCTCCACCCTCTTCGTGCCTGGATGGAAGAACATGGCTTCCTTTCTCTCTTCAACCTATCATTATGGACCTCTGATGATATCTGAAATTTCCAAAAATCTATCACTCCTATAACACATCTCTCTCTTCTATTCATCTCTTTCATGTCGTCTCTGCAAGGAAGTGCTCCATGTGATCAAATAATTAGTGATTCTTATGGTTGGGGTAACTCCTTGTACTCAATCGATAAGGGATACATGTTTCCTTCATAGACACCACACCATCAACCACATTCCAGCATGTGGAAATCAATATGGCACTTAGAAGATATGCCAAAAATAAACTTTTTTTGTTGGCTTTTAGTGCATAATAAAATTCTTACCTCCGAAAATCTGAAAAAAAAAGAGGTATAAGTGGGCCCTCGTGATACGTTTTATGCCAAAATGATGAAGAAGCATACACCATATGTTCATTGAGTGTTGTTATGTGAAGGAAGTCTCGAGGAAAGTTTTGTGTCCTATTAATAAAAGGTTATCTTGGCCTTTGTCCTACTCTGAATTTTTTAATCGCTGGGGGACTCACTATCTCGGAAGTTTCAAGAACAAATTCGTCTTCAAGCATTT
Source organism: Picea sitchensis (assembly GCA_010110895.2). Classification (NCBI taxonomy): domain Eukaryota; kingdom Viridiplantae; phylum Streptophyta; class Pinopsida; order Pinales; family Pinaceae; genus Picea; species Picea sitchensis. Next base: position 9,479 of record SNQJ01S0246835.1, read on the forward strand.
ATGGAACACACTTCCTAAATACATTTTTTGGAGCATATGGATAGATTGCAATAAGTAAATCGTTAATGGGGATACCAACAGTCCAAAACAAGTCAAGATCAGAGCTTGTTCCCTTCTCTCAGAGTATATGAATATTTGGGTTCAATGGAAGTGGAAAAATATGGATATGCATGAAGAAAACTAGATGAAATTCTTTCAACTGGAAAATACTCCATCTACTACTGCTAAACCTATAATCTTTTTTCCAAAACTGGCCTTAAGAATCTCAGATGAAGTATTCAGAGAATGGTAAGCTCACCAAAAAGCCAACATTCTCTTCTTTGATGGTGCATATTGAATTAACCCAGGGGATACAAGTGTGGGGGGGATAATTTGTAATCCCAGAGGACATATCGTAACCAATTGTGCATGGGGTCTAGGATCTATGAAAAATAATGAGGCAGAGGATTATGCCCTCTTCGAAGGCATCATAATGGCTATGTTGATTGGGATTTGAAGGCTAACAATTTGTGGAGATTCCATGATGGTAATCAGGGTGATTATTGTTGGCACTAAAAGTCACCCTCATATTGCAAGAGGATAAGCCCAATACCCATCAATATGTTTTTGGAAGTAGTTTTATGAGTGGAGGTCAAATGGACAAAGCAAAGTACGAGAATGTTTTAACACAAAAACTAGACAAGCAATGCATAAGGAAATGAGGTCCTCATTAACTTTAGTTAGTGATTGAAGGCTAAAGGTGAGCATAAGGAAGACTTAGTGAGAAAGGTGGACAAGTCTGCCATGAGCATCCGACCTTCAAGCAGCTTGGTGAAGAAAAAATCAGGCACAAGAGCACTCTTGAACTCAAGTTTAAGATACTGAAATATATCACAACAATATTATAATCAAACCTCCATTACAATACAACTACAATAAATCGTCTGGGTCATCCATGCATGAGCATTTCAACATAAGAGGAAACAAGACAACGAAAGAGAATACTAAAACAAGTCACAACAACATTATAATCAAACCTCCATTACAATACAACTACAACAACTCATCTGGATCATCCATGCATGAGTGTTTCAACACAATACTAAACAAGATGATGAAAGAAGCTGACTTCTATTACTGAGAAAGTCTCAGGTATCATACATAACAAAGAACATCTCTGGTATCAAAATATTACAAAATAGGGAGCTCTTCTCAACCATTCGATGAACATAAGAAAATATTTAACTGATCTATTTATACTCATATCAGTGAACAACCGCTAGGAGAGTCATATGGCCATCCCATCCAAGGATTTTCGTTTGTGTATCCTTCTGTCAAACTGTGTGTGTTTCCTCCTGTTAGATGCAAGCTCAGATCAGTATGGGTTTGCAAGAAGAAACCGTCTATCATGGTACCTCAGGCTAATAGTTCTGTCTCCTCATCCATAGCTTCCATGGTTTCTATTTATAGATTGAACTGAGGTTTCAACTACCAGTCATGGTTCATTAACTGAATCCTCCTCAGGATTGGAGTGCGGCTGGACGACTGGCGAGAAACCATGTGTTGTTGTTGGATACGACATTATACGTGCATGTGATTTTGGGGCTGTCGAAAGCGGGTTTCACCCACACTGCTTTCGGGCCCGAAATGCACCATCTTCCACCATGTAGCCTCCCCACAATACTGCGGTTTGGATTTTAGCCTGCCTTTGGATTTTAACGCCCATGCAGTTTGTGGCATTGAAATTGTTTGTGGTCCTTGATCCAATCACGATATGGGATTCGGGCGCGCCTGCTATTTTAGTGCCCCCTACAAAAGATTTATCCACCTGCCAACTATAGAATCTTTCCAACCGCGTTTAGAGATGGAACTAAATCAAAATGCACAAGGGATCTTCGTTGTGGAAAACTGCACCCGCCTGTTTTCCTGTGCTCATGGCTGTCACCTGCAGCCCTGAACAAATTCATGTGATAACATCGACTCCACAGGGGGTGGCATGCTCCTTGTGAGATGCCAAGAACAAGCAGTTTCAGTGCATTATCTTTTGGGTCATGGAGTCACTTATTTAAACAAAAATCAAAGGAGAAAGTGGTATTTACAATGGATGGAAAGCCAATCATGGATTAAGAAAAATATTTTTTCAGAAAGTGCCCATTGATAGGGCCACAAAAAATTCGGAATCCTCCAAGCTCTGCAATTTATAGGTGTTATTTGAAAATACCTTAGAAATATTGAAAGGACCAATCCATAAGGCTTCAAATTTACCATGTTTGCCTTTGTCTTTCTTGGGTGCATCCCACTTGAGCACTAGATCACCCAAATGGAAATATTCCTTGCTAATATTCTTGTCAAAGGCTCATTTTATCTTCTGTTGATGGTCCTAAGATTTATCAAGTAGCTTCTCCCTATCCTGCTGTACTTATACCAACTATTGTATCCTCCTGACCATGTCATCAAATTCTCCTTGGTAGTCCTGGAGGAATTTTTCCTTGGGCAGGGCAAGCTGAGTAGGAAAAATTGACTCAATACCATACACAAGCTGGAAAGGGGAAACACCAAGTGACCTCTTTGTTGTAACTTTGTCATCCCATAATGCAAATTTCAGCTTTGAGTCCCATGCTTTCTTGTTGTCTTCTAACAATTTCTTGATGATATTTATGAGGCTCTTGTTAGAGGACTCTGCCAAACCATTTCCTTGGGGGTAGTAAGGAGTAGAATGGATTAATGCAATACCATACCGTTCACAGAACTTGATCAATGGTTCAACTTTGAAGGAGGCAACATTGTTTGTAACAATCCTAATTGGACAACCAAATCTGGACATGATATCCTCAAGAAAGCTAATGATTACCTTGTGGGAGGAACTTCTTGTAGGAATGTCTTCTATACACTTGGTGAAATAATCAGTGGCAGTACAAATCCACCTATGTTGACCACTTGAGGCTGGGTGGATTTCTCCAATGAAGTGAAGACCCCACTATTGAAAAGGTCCAGAAACCACCACAGGTTTCAAAGGCAAAGATTTGAGCTACTGCTTTCCAGAAATATTCTGGCATTTTCCACAAGCTCTAATCTTTGCACATACATCAATAAAAAGGCTAGGCCAGAAATACCCAGCTCTGAGGATCTTATAAGTTGTGGTCCTCCAAAAATGATGGCCCTCACATAAGTTGTCATGAAAGTTAGTTATGGCCCTTTGGACCTCTTGTGGATCTAGACATCTCAAAATAACTCCAAGAGGATCTTTCCAATATAAAATCTGATTAATGAGACAATATTTGATTTCTTTGAGTTTCAAAGCTCTCACCTTTTTCTTGTCCAAGCCATCAGGAGGCCACAACTTCCTATATGATGTCCTTATACCAAGTGCATTCTGCCAAGCTGGGGCTGACATGAGAGCCTCTATCAACAATATTAGCTTGTTGATTTTCTGAGTTTATGTTCATGAAATTAACCCCCAAAACTTTGCAATTTGATTCAACCAACAACCTGGCTAAACCTTGGCCTTTCACCAATTTAGTGGGTTTCATTTCAAGGTCAAATTCCAGAATTTTAGCAATCCATTTGCTTCTCTTCCTATCTATGTCAGGCTGGATCAATATCTCTTTTATTGAGGTTGAAGGGACATATGCAACAATCTTTGA
>SNQJ01S0246836.1:0-13038 GCA_010110895.2 Picea sitchensis
TGTGTGTGATTGTTTATTTCTTACTGCTCATTGTTGGATAATAATTCTACATTGATATAACATTTGAAGAAAAATTATTATAATTACACTATTACTAATTCACCCCCCCTCTCAGTAATCCAACACAGTATATATTATTTCTTCTTGCCAACTTCTTCTCTTGGAGACTAATAGCCTAATACAAATTATCCTCTTGAGTCAACATGTCTTCTAGGGTTATTAACCAACTCATTAGGGTTTCTTCTTGCTTCCCAGAATATTGTATTATCGTCAAGTTTACACGTGGAGGTAAATACCTCCCGCAGTTACCATAATATCAACACTCCCTTCTAGCTAGGGAGGTATTACAGGTAATGATCTTGAGCACAAACATACCATTCACCCGGTAGCATCAACATAGTTGTATAGACTAGATCATGAGCACCATCATCACCATCAGTGTCATCATCTACATCATCTCTCAAAACCATACTTCATTTGAGTAATTAGACATGATGTTGGATAAGTCACTCACACCACAAAGTGACACAAAAGCCATTCTTCTAATCTGGACATATGTCCTACAAGAGTAAATGTCTTGACCATTTTCCGTCTAGGAAATCTCTGTCCATTGATTATCCATCTAGTTGATAATTATTTTCAACATTGTTGATAGTCTTCAAGGCAATAGAAACAATATCATTCAATAGAACACAACTGTGTCTATTCATAGTAGCACACAACTACAATCCAATGGTACACTACCACACCAAGTAGCACACAGGTACTTGATCAATGATGTATAGTCACCAACGGTGGAACATATCCACCACAGTTGTATACATATATTGTCTAGAGACATACAGTCTTCATAACAATCATCTGATATCAACCTGCACAGAAACAATGTTATGATACAAACTGAATCATTTAGGCCATTCTTCCACTCACATCTATGAGATCTTAGAAGAGCATCTGCCCTCAAAAGGTAAAACTTCAATGATGAGCTATATGGATTATTCTTCTCAATCAAGGAAGAATAGTTGTCCCGATTTCTAAACCTGGACCATTCCCCGCCCTAGGCCATTCCTCTGACACTGAACAAAGTGTAACCTAGAGAGAATAAGTCTGACCTAAGGAATGTATGTCCCTAATTGTTGAACCTGGACGATTCCCCACCCTGGGCCATTCCTCCAGCACTAAACAAAGTGCAACCTGGAGAGAATGAATCTGCCCTAAGGAATGACTGTCCTGCACCAACCTCCAAAACAAACCATTCCCCATGTTAACCACAATGGGAAATCGTTGTCTAACTAGGCGGGTCAGTCTTCTTGAGTAATCCTAAAAAAGAGACTTCCCTAGACCACTTCCCATGTTAACTACAATGGGAAGTCGTTGTCTATGGTACATCAACAATCTGAACCATTTTTCGAACTGGAAAAAGTCTGTCTGTCAGAAATCTCAATCCACTTTCCGAACTGGAAAGAAACTGCTTATCTTGGACCATTTTTCGAACTAAAAAATGATTGTCCATCAATCAATAATACATCAATGCTCCCTCCCAACCTGGGAGTCATCTCTTCATTTTTCAATAAGGAAGTCGTCTCCATGAGCTTCAGCTTAAGTACGCAAACTCTTTCATCTTGGACAGAAGCTTTACCAAAATGTTTGCTTATCTGCTCATCTGTGGAGATATGTATTGGAGAACCACTTTCTCCTTTTTGGACTTCATCACGGATAATGCAATGCTTGATTTCAAATGTACTTCGGTCTGGAACATTGGTTTTCTCTGAAGGCTTCATGTAGCTCTGATCAATAAAGTATATCATTGTTGGAAAACTGGAACATATCGATGTGGCACTTCTTCTATCATCGTGAGATTTGATCTTTTGAGTAATCATCTTGATACAATATCTTTGTTATAGAAAATCTTCACCATGCTTTTGCTATACAGTAGAGGTTCTCCACCAAGTTATCTTCTTCCATCTGCATACAATGGTCTCTTTCTGGTATGGTTCAAAGTCTTGAGGTTTTTCTTCATACGCTCTTTGTTCAATTGTTCTGGAGAATAGTCTTTGCATTCATCTAATGTAGAATTCCAACCCATGGATATTGCGGATGATATAAAGACGCATGTAAAGGTATGTCTGGTTTATTGGAATAAGTAATCATCATAGTCTTCTCCCTCCATCTGGTAGAACCTCTAGTTCTGGATCTTGCAATGCTTGCATATATACACTGTTCTTCATCACAACTTTCAGTTCCTCTGCTTGATTGTTTTTATTGAGTTCATATCAAGTTGGTAATCTTGTGATTCTTAATACAGTGACTGGTTGTTCTGGCTTCTCTTTCTTTCTTGGAATCTTCATGTTCTTCCTGATGTTTTTCTTTAACTCTTGGGTCCATGGAGTTTCTTATAGATTCCATGCCCTAAAGATTTCACTTCTTCCTTTCATTATAGAATCATGGATGTGGATGGACAACCAGGGATACTTTAAGGCTTCTCTTCGAAGAAGACTTCTTCTGAGGTTGAATTGAACACGTACTGTCTTTCATTAGTTTACTTCAGAAAATTTTTTATTTGATTGTTGATCTATATCTATTGTAATGAATAAATTTAAAAGAATATTTTTGTTCTAGTTTACCCTTGAATTTATAACATGGTATCAGACCTTAGGGCATGAAAATAGCTCAATTGTGGAAGACTTTTGAGCCTGCGTAGATCCACATCTAAGGGTTTGTTTTGCAGATCAACAGTAAGCTTGTTTTATATCAGATCTTGTTTTCAATATGGCTTCATCTTCAGTCAAAACAGAAGATAGGCTTGGAGGGGCTTCAAACTTCAATGCTTGGAAGACTAGGGTGTTTAATATCCTAGAAGAAGGTGACTTGGATGAGTTGGTTACCAGGGTGATAAAAGATCCTGCTTCAAATACAGGAAGACCAGCACATAAGAAGAGGTAAGCCAAATTCAAGAGGGTCATCTTTCACTCAGTTAAAAACATCATGATGTCTCTTATTGTTCATTTAATGACAGTTAAGGAATGTTTTGATGCCCTAACAAATCTATATGAAAATAAGGCCCCAACTAAGAAGAGGATATTGAAGAAACAACTATGTACATTAAAGATGGGAAATGATGAATCTATCTCTGCCTTCTTTTCCAAAATTGCCCAAACAAGAGATCAGCTTGCAGCAATTAGAGTTGCAGTGAATGATGATGACATTGTACAAACAACAGTAGATGGTCTTCCTGACTCATGGGAGACATTTCTCTCATCGATCAATGGAAGAGAATTTCAACCCAACTTCAAGAAATTATGGCATGATTGCCTGGAAGAAGAGGGTAGACTTAAAAGAAGGAATGAACCTTCAATGGTGAAAGACCATACTCTTTCAATCAAAGCCAAGAGATGGAAGAAGTTTCCTCAACACAAAGGCAAAGGTAAGAAACCCCAAGGTAAACACTCTCACTTTCACCCTCATTTATCTAAAATAAGATGCTTTAACTATAAAAGGCTAGGTCATTATGCAAAAGACTGCAGGAACCCTCCTTCACAGCAGAAACAGAGAGGCATGTTCCATGCTTCAGTTGCAATTGAGGAAGAAGAGCCTCAAAAAAGAAGAACCAGAGCTACTACTGAAGAACAAGAACAATGCAAAGAAAGTTATCTTGTTTCATCCCTCTCTAGTACTCTCACCAAGTCGAAAGAATTTTGGTTAGTGGACAACGGGGTCTCCAAACATATGGCATGCTTCAAACAGAACCTTGTGAACTATCGAGATAAGAAGTTCAATGTGAAGGTAGAATTGGGTGATTATGGCACCTATGCCATCAAAGGATTTGGATCAACATCTTTTCAGCTTCAGAAATGTAATGTATTTCATATTGAAGAAATTCTTTATGTTCCTAGATTAAATAAAAATCTTATCTCAGTTGCAGTTCTAGAAAGCAAAGGGTACTTAGTAGCCTTCTCCAAAGGAAATGCTCTTATGTGGCCCTCAAATAAAAGTATGAGTTAAACCATGACAATCAGAGCCCAAGAAGGTGGACTTTACAAAGTCACTGGTCAAGTTATTCAAGCATTAGCTCATGAGATGGTCAACCCCTACGAACTATGGCACAAAGGGTTTGGACATCTCAACTATAATGTTCTACCGAGTTTGCAAAAGATGGTAACAAGTATGCCAATTTTTTTCTTTTGAGCATGATAGTATTTGTAGAGGTTGTGCTCTTGGTAAAAATACAAAGAAATCTTACCCTCACAGTAATAAAAAAACTAATGGTATATTAAATCGTATTCATTCTGATCTTGTGGACCTATGACTGCTCCGTCCATGAATGATTTTCTTTATTATATCATTTTTATTGATGATTGTTCTCGTAAAACTTGGATTTATTTTTTGAAAACTAAAGATGAATCTTTTAGTAAATTTCAAGATTTTAAAAATCTTGTTGAGAATCAGACATGTAGACACATCCGTGTTTCAGAACGGACAAGGGAAAAGAATTTGACTCCCACAAGTATGTTGATCTCTGTCGGACTTCCGGGATTAAGAGGGAGTTGATTGTACCTTATAATCCTAAGCAGAATGGGGTTGCAAAAAGAAAGAAAAAGACAATTTGTGAAGCAGTCAGAGCTATGATGTATGATCAGAATCTTCCATTGTCTCTTTGGGTCGAAGCTGCAAGCACTGCAGTCTATATTCAAAACAGGTGTCATCATAAAGCCCTATAAGAGAAAACTCCAGAAGAAGTTTTCACTGGTAAAAAACCTTCAGTTGATCATTTGAGAATCTTTGGTAGTCCTCTCTACATTCATGTACCAAAAGAATTAAATAAATAAAAAATGACTAAGTTAGAGCCCTATGGAAAGAAAGGCACTTATGTGGGATACAGTGAGACATCAAAAGCATATAGAATCTATGTACCATGGAAAAAGTTCATAGAGGTTAGTAGAGATGTGACCTTCCATGAGGAAGCAACTTTTCATCGTTCCAGAGAACTTCCATGTGATACAGAGGAGCAGGAAGCTCCATCTCCAGAGCCTTCAGATTCACCACTTTCAGATGAGCAGAGGGAGGAGGTCAGAGAGCCTCCAGTGGATCCCATAAGGAATTTTGTTGAGTTTCCCCTAGAGAAACTTCTTGTTAAAAGGAAGCAAGATTAGTGCCGAGAAATTTTAAAGGAAGCAGAAAATCATGCAGCACTTAAAGGCACCTTCAGAGAAAGCAAGAAACCAGATAAATACTTAGTTTTGATAGCTCAGTTGAATCTTGTGATTGACTCAGAACCTTCCACCTTTGATGAGGCTTCCAAACATAAAGTATGGAAGGGGCCATGATAGAAGAGTACAAGTCAAGATTAAAGAATGATGTATGGGAAGTGGTCCCAAGACCTCAAGGCAAATCAATAGTAACCTATAAATGGCTTTACAAAATAAAGCATGCAGCAGATGGCAGTGTTAAACAATTCAATGCTAGATTTGTTGATCATGATTTCTCTCAGAAATAAAGAATTGATTACGACGATATATTTGCTAATGTTGCGAGGTATACCTCTATTAGAATCATCATCTCTCTTGCTTCAGTTTTTTATTGGAAACTTCACCAAATGGATGTTAAGACTGCATTTCTTAATGGTGAAGTTGAGCAAGAGGTTTATATCGAGCAGCCTAAGGGTTTTGTGATCCATGGGAAAGAATCCCATGTCTGCAAACTCAAGAAAGCCTTGTATGAATTGAAACAAGCTTCGAGAGCTTGGTATGTAAGAATTGACAGTTTTCTTCAGAGTCTTGGGTTCTCCAAGAGTATAGCAGATCTTAATCTTTATATAAAGATTGTAAAGAATCATCATGTTATCTTGGTCTTATATGTGGATGATTTGTTCCTCACTAGAGAGGAACATCTAATAGCTCAGACGAAGAGGGAGTTATCAGCAAAATTTGAAATGAAGGAATTGGGTCGTATGCGTTACTTTTTTGGCTTAGAGGTGTGGTAGAAACCTGGTGAGATCTTTCTCTCACAAAGTAGGTATGCAGTTGATGTGCTTTGCAGATTTGGGATGTTGGACTGTAAGTTCATGACCACACCTATTATTTCTAACCTAAATAAGTTACATGATCAAGCTACGGGTTCAGATCCAAAAGACCCTATCGTATATCGTCAAATTATTGGGTCCTTGATGTATCTAGTACATACCAGACTGGACATTTGTTACGCAATGAATGCCCTCAGCCATTTCATGTGTGAACCGAAACATATTCATATGGTTGTTGTTAATCATATTCTCATATATGTTCGAGGGACTATAACCTATGGGCTCAGATACACTTCTAGTGGAGGTGTAATGCTTCATGGCTATACAGATTCAGATTGGATGGGCAGTACAATGGACCGAAAGAGTACTTCCGGATATTGTTTCAATTTGGGTTCAGCTATGATCTCCTGGTCCAACATGAAGTAGATCTCCATATCCCAAAGCACTACAGAGGCAGAATACATTGTTGCAAGTGCTGCTACTAGAGAAGCAGTGTGGCTCAAAAAGCTACTCTCAGATTTGTTTAGCGCTGAGCTAGAACCCACAACAATTCACTGTGATAACTAGAGTTGTATTAAACTCTCCGAGAATCCTGTGTTTCATGACAGATCGAAACACATTGAGATTAAATATCACTATGTTTGGGACATGGTGCAGAAGAACATTCTCATTATTCAGTATGTTTCGACGGAAGAACAAACTGCAGATATTTCGACCAAGCCTCTGTCGTTGACAAAGTTTGTGTACTTTCGAGACAAGCTTGGTGTTGTTGAGAATGTCTGACTTGCTGAGAGGGACAGTTAAATTGAAGCAGCTGCAAGAGCCATTCTCCGGGAGGATGGCATAAAACCCTGGCTGAGATCTAGGGCCCCCAGTACACTCCTAGAGTTCTTGGTTTGGGACCAAGCAGTTAGAGCTATGGCAAAAGAACCTAGTGAGGGCACCTAGTGTATTGTTGGGGTTCTTGGTCAAGGACCAAGCAATTTGATGATGTAAGTCCCTAGATGTGTTCTAGGTCCCCTGGATGTGTTCCAGTGAATCCTTGCTCAGTACTTGTATTGATCATTGGTTGTGTACCTTGGTGGATAAGACCTTAGTGGTGATCTAGGGCCCCTAGATGTGTTATGGGTATCCTAGTCTCGAACCAGGTGGTTCTTGGTTAAATGTCGAAACGAGATGATGTGTGATCTTCTCTCCCGGGATGGTCCATGAGACCTAGGAACAGTTAAGAAGAAGGACATGATCACATCAATGACATTCCTCTTATGTTGGGATGATAAAAACTTATAAGTTATCATGAGACTTATGTGGACATCTTGCCATTGAAGAAGACCCCTTTGACTTTGTCTTGTTGCCCCCCCTTGCTTGAGCCACGTCCTTCTTATTGTTTGATGTGGTGTTCGTCTTTTCTAGTCACTTTGACTCGTTGACTTTCTAATTAATATTTTTATAATTAAAATATTAATTATTTTTTTATTTTTTTTTATTTGGGTTTTAATTAATTCTAAAAGGTAGGGTTATTGCATTTAACCCTAAACCCCTTCCTAAAATATAAAAAGAACCTCACCCCCTCACTCTAATATACAATCATGTTCTTCCTCCCACACTTTCTCTTGGTCTGATTTTTACTGCGGCTACTCTTGCTCAATTCTGTTTTTGGGTGCGACCTACTTGGAATATTTTTCTCTTGTTGATTAAGCGTTCGGCCTCCTTGGGTTTTCTCTCACTTGTTGGTTGAAGTCTTCTTGTGCTGGTGTAGGGTACGGTTGCCCTGGTTATGGTCTCCTCTTGTTGTTTGAGGTAGTGTGGCCCTCTCCCTTTGTTGTTACAGGTGTCGCGGCCCCTCCTCTCTCTTCTCTAGCCTGTCACATCTTCCTTAGGCTGTCGTCGGTGCTTCCTTAAGCTATCGTTGGTTCCTCCTTGGTTGTCGTTGGTGTCCTTCATGTGTTGTTGATGTCACCTAGTTATTTATAGCCTCTAGGGCCTTATAAGATAACCCTAATACTGCTACCGTAAGTTGTCTATTTGTCATAGTAGTGCTATATATTTTGGACAGTTTTTGTTTGGGTTGTTAGGGGTTTCTTTTAGCCTCTAGTTTGGTCATTGGGGTTTTTGTATCAACCCTATACTTAATGTTGACCATTATAGTTTTATAGACCATGACCATTATAGCTTTTTCTGAGCATACATAAAAGAGGACAATAGCAAGCACTTCAGGTAAATTTGTTCTTTGTTTTTTGGCTAAGGTAATGCTCAGATTTTGTTTTAGCTAATGATCAGTTTTGTTATTTGTTTAAATTAATGATCAAAATTGTTTCTTCTTTTGCTAATGATCAGATCTATTCATGTTTAGATTTAGTTAAAAATGGTTTTCTCTAATGTTCAGATCCATCATATTATTTATGTGATTAGTTTACTTCATAAATTTTTTGATTTGATTGTTGATCTATATCTACTTTAGTGAATAAATTTAAAAAAATATTTTTGTTCTACTTTACCCTTGTATTTCTAACACAGTAGTATGTTTTTTAGGAGTCTATTGGCAGTGGTATAGCTACAGGGAGAATAATGGCATAAGAATGCCCCTGCAACTTTTCTCTATGATGAATGTATTCATGATGTATTCACCCTTTGAAGCTTTTATTCACCCTTATGCAAAAGGGTATTTCATTGTTGAGTTTGATCTCTTGAAAGACAAGGATCGGATATTTGATTCAAGACCACAGTTTTGGGGCAATTCCAATTTATGCATGAAGCCATGGACTCCCTCCTTTGATCCATTGATTGATATTTTAACCTCGACTCCCGTCTAGGTTAGACTCCTAAATCTACCCTTACACTTTTGGGGTCTACCCTCTCTTCCAACTCATTGGTAAAGCTCTTTGTTGAAATTAATGCAGCTACAAGAGCCATTCTCCGGAGGATGGAAAAGACCCTAGCTATGGACTAGGGACCCCATCACGCTCTTGGGGTTTCTTGGTATGAGACCAAGCAACGAGAGCCATGGAAAAAGACCCTTGTGAGGGCCCTGAGTAGATGACTGGGTTCTTCGTCTAGGACCAAGCAGTAAGTCTCTAGATGTGTTTAGGGCCCCTGGATGTGTTCCAGGGAATCCTTGCCCGGTGCTTGGATTGATCCTTGGATGTGTTCCTTGGTGGTTGATATAAGTCCCTAGATGTGTCTAGGGCCCCTGGATGTGTTCCATGGAACCCTTGCTTAATGCATGGGTTGATCCTTGGTGAATAAGACCCTAGTTGTGTTCTAGGGCCCCCAAATGTGTTCTGGGGCAATCTAGTCTTTGACTAGGTAGATCTTGGTGTAATACCAAGATGTGTTTATGTGTGATCATCTTCCTCTGTCCCAGGATGATCCATGAGACCTAGGAGTGTCTATGAAGATGGACATGACCACATTGTTGATGTACCCTCTTATGTAGTGATGATAAAGTTTATAAGTCATTATGAGACTCATGTGGACATGTTTTTCCATTATGGACCCCCCTTGACTTTGTCTTAAAAGGTAACCCTTTGTTGTTTTGATTTCCCTCTTGTTTTATGTGATTGGGGTTTTACTTTATGTGATTAGGGTTTTATGTTATGTGATTAGGGTTTTTATAATTAATATTAATATTAATTGACATTTTAATTAATATTTATATTAATTAAATGTCAATATTTAATTATAATTTTTAATTTCCCTAACCCCTCTCCCTAACTATAAATAAGACCCTACCCCCTAGCATTCTATTACACTCACTCACCCCTCTCTCTCTTATTTGTTGCGACTACCTCAGTTGTTCTCCCTTGGTGATGGTGCGGCCTCCTCTTTGGACTATCTTCTCAGATCTGAAGTATTTTTCTTAGACACTGTTTGGCTGGGAGCTACTTCTGGAAATTCTTGTTTGTTGGAGATGAGGGTTGGACCCCCTGACCTGCTGCTTATCCTCTTCATTAGATGTCAGTTTGCTTAAGAGAGCCACAGAATTGAGGGAAGGTGTCACAACCTCTCTTCTTGGCTGCCAAAACAATTTTTTAGGGCCACGGATCAAAAGGAATAGGTGCAGCAACATCTTCTATTAACTGTTGTTACATGTGTTCAAGCTCCTATGGATGTTTATCTTATTGCTAGTGATCCAGTGGGTGTTCTCCTCTTGTTGTGCCCTGTGTTGGGGTGTTTATTTAGTACTGCCTTCTTTTCAGTTATGGAGGGTTTGCTATGGATTGTTGTTATGGAGGGTTTTGTTGTTTGATATGGAGAGTTAGATGTCTCAATTTTTGGAGATCTCGTTGTCCCTTCTTTTGAAGATCTTGTTGTCCCTTTTTGTGAAGATCTTGTTGTCCCTTTTTGTGGAGATCTTATTGTCCCTTATTTTGAAGATCTTCTTGTTCATTTTTGTGGAGATCTTGATGTCCCTTCTTTTGAAAATCTTGTTGTCCCTTTTTGTGGAGATCTTGTTGTCCCTTTTTTGTGGAGATCTTGAGGTCCCTTTTGTGGTGTTCTTGTTGTCCCTTCTTGTGGGGTACCTGCTATTGTTTTCTCCGCTATGGTCAATACCTTGTTGTCCCTTCTTGTGGGGTACTTGCTGCAGTTGCCTTGTGATGGTCTATACCTTGGAAAAACTGTCCCCAAGTCCATATGACAGAGATCAAACACTAGAGGCTTGATCCATGAACCTAAAACTATTTCTGAGCATATTTTAAAGGTTTACATTCACACATGTGACAGGTACATCTTTCATAGATCAAAAGGTAAGCTCGAGGTTTGTCTTTTCACTCAAATTTTTTGTTTATACTCTAAATTTATTTTAGATCTGTCTATTTCTTTTCTCATATATGTTGATCTAGTGAATAGAAAATGAAAAAGGCATTATTGTTTCTATTTTTTCCCTAATTCTAACATGGTATCAGAGCTTAGGGCGTGAAAAGAGCTCAAGATTTGCAAACTTGAGCCTGCGTAGATCCTTGCTTTAGGGTTTGTTCTTCAGATCTTCATGGCACACTCAGCAAAGCAGTAAGGATACAAAACTGCAGCAGCTTGGACGTGCCATCCTCAAGGACTGAGTTTTCCATATCTCCTTGTTGGAGCTGATCTTATCCTACAGGTTGAGCCATGGAGAAAAAGGGTCGACCTTTGGCATTCTTTCTCCCAACCCATAAAGGTTCATCAACAAGTATATGCTTCAAATAAACTTGGGAGTTTTAATCATGTATTTACTGAGTTAAACATTGGTATTTAGTGTTGTGTTGTTTGTGTTACATCAGTTGTAAGTTTGTCTCTTTAAGATCCTGCTGGTATTTTTTTTTAGAATTGTTTGCATACTAAAACATATGCAAAACCTTACTTAACCCTTAGAAAACTCAATTAAAATACAACAACAATAATCTGGGTAGTTTAGCAAAGAAAGACACCTTTCGTTTCTGTGTTTGACGAAAGTCTACACTCAGCAAAGATTTTTTTGTTTGTTACTACATTGAGGTTAATTGTGACAACAGTGGTTAGGAACACTCAAGCTGAAAAGGGATATGAAACACACGCAATGTAAATTTTGTTTCTCATAAAGTGCATGGTAATCAGATTTGACTTTTTGGTTTCATAGAGTGTGTTAATGTGCATTAGTGAGAGGGGATCCAAGTAAGGACCTATTTTTTTTTATACTCACTTATAACCTGTGCCCAATATGCATTGGAGTTACTTTTACTTAAGTTTCCATACCAATAGGTGTTGGTTGAAAATGACTGGTGCTAAACCCTGACTTCCAAGACTCTCAACAAGAAAGGTTGAAATACCTCCATGTAACACTCCATATGCCTAAGCAAGACTTTCAGAATCAACCTTCAATTGATGTGGCTAATACCCCTTCAGAGCTTTTACTGGACACAATCGTTGGTCTCACTGTCCAGTCAAAACTGTTATTATAGATTGTCACCAATTGCCACTAAACTGCAGAAATTGTTCTATTACTGGGTATTAAGCTCTAAGGTCAATATGGGCATCGTACACTATGGGCAATCCTGAATTGAATTTATGGAAGTAAATCATTGAAACAACGAGAGTGATAGATTGGGTGCAAAGCAAATGTTTCTTTATATATTCAAGTGACAAGACTCTTGATATCTACTGATTGATATCTTTCTCAAATTATCTTCCATGGAAATTCAAAACTATCTATGAAAATCTCCTGGCTAGAATGCTTATATGAAATTCACATAACTATTGTGCATATTCTTGCAACAACTAAATTTACAGTTTTCATATAAGTTACATTTTATACTACATAGAAGATATTTAGGGTATTGCTTTCAAAAACATTTACACTATCTGAAGTTTCAATAAGCCTTTAACTGAAATCCAAACAAAGAGGAGTCGAGAAGGATTCTCATAGATAACAATATCCTAGCTAAACTATTGTGTTTTGATCACATCTTTGAGAAACGGGGACCTTTCTATTAATGTTCAAGCCATTATTATAGTTGTTTGCATTTCATTAGATAACAATAGCATAATCCAAGATCACTGAGAAATACATAATCACAAGAGACATAACATTTATCCTGGGAAACCCTTTAGGGGAAGAAAACCCAACAAAACTTCCTTAATATAGATAGCCAATACAATGTCAAGAGATCTCTTAAACTAATACAGAAAGTCCTCTCCCAGATATGCGCCACTCTCTCTCTCCTCCTTCTCCAGCAGCAGATCTGAAACTTGTCTCTCAATGAGCAAGTTAGTTGTGTGTCTAAGTGAGGCGCTAGCCTCCTTATTTATATTACACTGGCACGTGTGAAGTGTCTCTTCACTGGCAGGGCCGACTTCTCCCACTGGGTGGTTATAACCACTTTAATTACATTATGGGGCCTCTTTAATATCTGATGGAGCCGACTTCTTATTCTGCCTATTATAATTAACATTTGACCAATCCGCAAAAGGGGATTTGGTCCTATTACAATAGCCGACATGATCAATCCACAATGGGGATTGATCCAATGAATAATATATCAAATAATAATAAGAATACTCTT